>BQNB010004648.1:0-106532 GCA_026074375.1 Tanacetum coccineum | reverse complement strand
TAGGAAACGGGCTCGTTTTTGAGGTGGTAAAATCTCTTCAGGAAGAAAGAAATCTTGGGGATCAAAAATTAACAGTTGGTGGAGCAATAGGAGCTTGTGGTAGTAGAATAGGTGACTCATCATTAGTAGCATCATATGCTTGCATGACTTTCATATACGGATCATCATGAAAAGGTGAGATGGCTAGTGAGGCAAAAAGATACTTAGATAAATCATCTGAAGGATTAGGAGAGGTGTTTCCCGGTGAGGCTGGGAAATAGTCCAGTGAGGCCGAAGTATAGTGATGTAGTGAATAATAAAGAGATAAACTAATTGGATCTGTTGATTCTACGAATACCCAGAAACAATTCTTCTAATTATCGTTGATTCGAGAGGAATACCGATAGTTAGGCAAATTCTTGACAAAACTGCCAAAAATGAACTTTTCATATATTTTGGAACTGAATAGCCAGATGCTTAGTACAATACTTAAATAGGAAAATGAAACTGAAACGGGCCCTAAAAGACAAACGGGCCGAAAGTTATGCCAAAAACAAAAGTTCCAAATTCTTAAAAAAACACGAAAATGTAAATAACTCCTAAAATATGATGATTCAAGGCTCGAAACTCCCGTAACCCAACTATGTTGGTTACCACGGCGATCTCCTCGTTCCAAGCTTCGAAACGGCTGGTCTTGGGCCTGAAACGGATCATCTGAGCCCAAGTTATGACCTTTTAAAAAAGGGGCCCTTCTTCACACGATCTTGGGCTTCCAGAAATAAAATAGCCCGTTCTTCAATACTTGGGCCTGCATCATTCTCAACTGATGTAGTGTGTTAAACAGGATAACTAATTGGATCTGTTGATTCTACGAATACCCAGAAACAATTCTTCTAATTATCGTTGATTCGAGAGGAATACCGATAGTTAGGCAAATTCTTGACAAAACTGCCAAAAATGAACTTTTCATATATTTTGGAACTGAATAGCCAGATGCTTAGTACAATACTTAAATAGGAAAATGAAACTGAAACGGGCCCTAAAAGACAAACGGGCCGAAAGTTATGCCAAAAACAAAAGTTTCAAATTCTTAAAAAAACACGAAAATGTAAATAACTCCTAAAATATGATGATTCAAGGCTCGAAACTCCCGTAACCCAACTATGTTGGTTACCACGGCGATCTCCTCGTTCCAAGCTTCGAAACGGCTGGTCTTGGGCCTGAAACGGATCATCTGAGCCCAAGTTATGACCTTTTAAAAAAGGGGCCCTTCTTCACACGATCTTGGGCTTCCAGAAATAAAATAGCCCGTTCTTCAATACTTGGGCCTGCATCATTCTCAACTGATGTAGTGTGTTAAACAGGATAACTAATTGGATCTGTTGATTCTACGAATACCCAGAAACAATTCTTCTAATTATCGTTGATTCGAGAGGAATACCGATAGTTAGGCAAATTCTTGACAAAACTGCCAAAAATGAACTTTTCATATATTTTGGAACTGAATAGCCAGATGCTTAGTACAATACTTAAATAGGAAAATGAAACTGAAACGGGCCCTAAAAGACAAACGGGCCGAAAGTTATGCCAAAAACAAAAGTTTCAAATTCTTAAAAAAACACGAAAATGTAAATAACTCCTAAAATATGATGATTCAAGGCTCGAAACTCCCGTAACCCAACTACGTTGGTTACCACGGCGATCTCCTCGTTCCAAGCTTCGAAACGGCTGGTCTTGGGCCTGAAACGGATCATCTGAGCCCAAGTTATGACCTTTTAAAAAAAGGGCCTTTCTTCACACGATCTTGGGCTTCCAGAAATAAAATAGCCCGTTCTTCAATACTTGGGCCTGCATCATTCTCAACTGATGTAGTGTGTTAAACAGGATAACTAATTGGATCTGTTGATTCTACGAATACCCAGAAACAATTCTTCTAATTATCGTTGATTCGAGAGGAATACCGATAGTTAGGCAAATTCTTGACAAACTGCCAAAAATAAACTTTTCATATATTTTGGAACTGAATAGCCAGATGCTTAGTACAATACTTAAATAGGAAAATGAAACTGAAACGGGCCCTAAAAGACAAACGGGCCGAAAGTTATGCCAAAAACAAAAGTTCCAAATTCTTAAAAAAACACGAAAATGTAAATAACTCCTAAAATATGATGATTCAAGGCTCGAAACTCCCGTAACCCAACTATGTTCGGTTACCACGGCGATCTCCTCGTTCCAAGCTTCGAAACGGCTGGTCTTGGGCCTGAAACGGATCATCTGAGCCCAAGTTATGACCTTTTGAATAAAAGGCCTTTCTTCACACGATCTCGGGCTTCCAGAAATAAAATGGCCCGTTCTTCAATACTTGGGCCTGCATCATTCTCCCCTGGATAGACAAAATTCGTCCTCGAATTCACAACAGGATCATCATCAGATGAATCACCGTGATAAGGCAACAAGTGCTTCACATTAAAGACATCAGAACAACGAATATGGCTTGGTAACTTCAAACGGTAAGCATTGGAGTTAATTTTCTCGACAATTTCTAGCGGGCCAATCTTCTTAGCTGATAATTTATTATACTCACCAACTGGGAAACGGTCCTTAGTTAAAATAGCCCATACAAAGTCACCCACTTCAAAGTCACCCACTTCAAAATCTACTTGTCGCCGCTTTTGATCTGCATCCGCTTTTAAGACGATCAAGGTTCGAGGTCGAGTCATTATAAAGAAAGAGAATTTGATGCAAGGGATACAAATTTGGATGCTACGAAAAAAGATTAACTAAGTTTAATAAGCGTAAACAAGTTTAGTAGACTTGTTTTTGTTCAGCAAGGGCATACAATTACAGTCATAGACTCGGTTATTTCAGGCCTCGAACCAACTTGGTTTTGTAATTCATTTAAAAGTCCAGAATGAACCTTAGAACAAGAACAATGGCTCGAGCATGTTAAAGGTCTATTATCATACTCCGTAGTATATGTTTTTAACTTTTAATAGGTGCTTATCAGATTTTTAAAGGATTATAATGTGCCTTTTGCCACTCAGTTTTCACTTATGGGCACTCACCATTAATTATTTTATTTTATTTTCATTTTTTCAAACAAATTAATTTCATTCATTTAATAAAACAAAAACTGTATAGTGTAAATCTATGTAAATAAATGTTTAGTGTTTGTATATACAAAAAAATCTTCTTTGTATAGCCCACTCACACTAGGGGTGTTGATCGATTCGGTTATCACGTTGTTCGGTAATTCGGTTAATTTTTCTTTGGTTAACCTGAAAATCAAATCGAACTAGAATTCAACCGAACAGAAAACCAAATATGTATTCGGTTCGGTTCTCGGGTTGACCCGAATAACCTGAACTTCATTATTTATTTAAAAAATAATAATAATAGTTATATAGATATTTAGCAAAAAATATATTTCAAACAAAAAAATATTTTTTTTATATTAAGATAATATTTTAATTATCTAATCTAAAACCTATATATAGGAAGGATGGTGGAACAATGGCCTCCAATCAAAATTCTTGAAAATGCCACATAATTTATTTTGGCTGCCACATAGAACTGACCAATTTTATATGAAAATTAGACAGAGTTTCGTTTTGCACAATTACGTATTTCGCTTGAACTAATAACCTGTCATAAATCGCTTGCTAACATAAATCACATGCATGTTTCGCTTGAAAACATATTTCACTTGACCTAAGAAAAATTAAGCAGAGTTTCATTTTATAGAAATGACATAAATCGCTTGAACTTAACCTGTCATATTTCGCATGCTAACATATTTCGCATACATATTTCGCATGAAACATATTTAGCTAGCTTCAACCCTACATATTTTGCTAGCTTCAAATAGACGACATATTTCTCTAGCTTCAAACAAAATACGTACTTTTTTAACAAAAATCACCAAAAACACACCCTTTTTGACGTTTTACCTTGATTTTTCTTGTACAACTAGTTTTCTCGCTAGATCTTGCTTAAAAACATAAACTTTAACACTTTTAAACACAAAAATCGAGGCTTTAAATTTGAGCGTACGAACAAGCTAGAACAAGAAGAAAAACGCACACAAACTCACGATATCACCCCATGGCATCTGATACCAATTGTAGGATATCAAACATACAATCACTTATGACTAGATTGAGAGGAAATTATAGAGAGAGAAAGATAGTTAGAACACTTAGTGAGCGGAAAAAATATATGTGTAATAAAAAAAAACCAATACCCTCTTCCAAGGGCATGAATGAGGGTATTTATACCCTTACATTGGTCGGTCAACATAAGGGGTATTCTTATATTGACCCGGTTAGCTTAGCTAGTTTTCAAATATTATACTACGAGCTACTTAACAATATATTGGAAGTGACCGAGACTTTTTTGTATTCCTAACACCTATGAAAGCAATAAAGAAAGCATTTTAGTTTTGGTAACATTGTTGTGTGATGAACCTAATAGATCAAAAGGGAATTGGTATAGTGGCAGATAACTAATAAGGATGGACGTATTTAATTTATTAAGATCAAGTGGCAATATTTATTACAATCCTAAAGAAGGCTAATTTTCATCAGCTCAAAACCACTCCTCCGCCTAACCTATTATTCTTTGAGTGGAATGGGACCGTAAAGAGAATTAACCTATTCTCAGTTCACAGTTTTTAAGATTTCCTCTAAATATGTGCCGGAATGTCTAAAGTGATAAATCAAGACTCAAATTGTGTAATAACGCCAAATATCATGCTAGATCCCAAAATAAAAGCTCTCTCCCTAAAAGTGAGGGCCCTAAGATCACACCTCATTCAAAAGGGCACTTACTAGTATGACTAGAGTTCCTGTTATGGTTTTATTACTAAGGGTCGCCTAATGGGCATAGGTGGAACAACTACAATTATTGGTCATCCACAGTTAATCGTGCACGCTAGGATTCGGACGGTCACTTAATACCTAGTACACACTCAACCTCATATCAATACTCAGAAGGAATTCCAACGTTATAACAGGCAATCCATTAAAATTGCAAGAAAGAGAAAATAAAGAACATAAATTAATTATCGAAGAGATAAAAAATCAAATACCGATGAATAAATACATAAATTCACAATAAAGTTGAAGGTATGAATACCAATTTTAAAGTATGAATACAAGTTATGCTAATTAAGTGCTCTCGATCCTCTAGTCGAACGTCATGGCAAACCCTGAAGGCTTGCCCTATACCCAGACTGTTCGTCTCTTTTTCCTCCCTTTTTTGCTTCGTTGATCGACCAGGCACCAATAAGAATCCCTAATCCCATTCCATGCGTTTATTATTTATAGTGTAATACAAGTTTTGAAACTTTGGTAAAAATCACCTCCATCGTTCATGTATTAATAAACTAGTCCTTGAAACTTATCAACGCTTGTGCAATTTTAGTCCATGTGGTGAGTCATAACTACGGCATAGTTAATATGTCTACTTCATAGTTCTTCCTACCCAGCTTTCCATCTTTGGCAAATAATAACTACGGCGTAGTTCCTACGGGCCAACTACGTCGTAGTTTGTGATGTCAGCATAATCTTTATCCATAAATGATTAACTACGGCGTAGTTAATGTGTCGAACTACGTCGTAGTTTCCTTCTGAATGCGGATTTTCTTGTTGTTTGTCCTTTTTGCTATTTTCCGCATTTTTTCCGTTCTAATGCCTTAATTATATGAACGTGAAATATAAACACATTAAGTACCATATTCTTATAAAAATAGTATAAAACAAGGCAATAAACGCTGGAATTTTATATATAAAAGTATTAAACATTTGATGTTATCAAATATCCTCCCACTTGACTTCTACTTGCCCTCAAGTAGACCTTTTAAATAATTCTTAAAAAGATATCTCCCAAGTTATCCAGGAAGATATGAATTTAAATATCACTTAAGCTAGAAAATTCAAAACCGAGCACCTCACGAAATGAAAAACGAATCACACTCATACTCTCACTAATCTATGTGTTTCATTTTTGGTGATCACTCAACTGCTCAGTCATGGCAAGTATTCTATCATAAGCTTGACAAGGAACTAATCTCGCGGGGGAGGCGGGGGCGACACGTTGGGCGGGTGACAGCTGGAGTTCACAACTGTTTCAAAAAAAGGAAAATTAGGTGACACATACAGGCTTAAACAGGTAAATAATCCTAACCGATACCAATGCTCCAGAAAAGGTGACAAAACCACACATGTTCATTTAAATCTATGAACGAGACACATGTGATAGCTCAATACCTTATCTCGAGCAAGCTAAAGATTAAAATCATTAAAAGGGTAGGATAAAGACATGTAATGCACATTTAATTGGTGTTAAATAAAATAAACACAAAACAAATAGTTTCCTAAGTCCATAATCACGGCGTCACCAGTCGCATTTAATCCCATAAGGCAAAATCCGAGGGTCAAGAGTCAAGGGGTCTTCAAAGTACATGAGCTAATGCGTATAATGTGTAAAGTAATTCCTCATAATCTCCATAACTAGGTGATGCGTATTTTGTTTTAAATATAATTTTACCAATTTTTAAATTTATAAAACTCTTACCCGATACATGCACTAACGGCAAGAACCCCGGACGTAAAATGTCAACAGTCAAGGTGAAAATCTAGTGTCGTCCCAAGAGCTAAGGTTAAATAGTTTAATTTGATTTTTGTCACGTTGGAAAATGGTTCTTATATTGATTTTAAGAATTTACAGAAAAGTAAATAGCAAATAAATAAGTAGGTTTATAGTTAGACAGATTTCAGTGAGAAAAGGCATGCATACCGTAACATTTCATTACAATGCTATGCATTATATTTTTCCCGAGCAATGTTCAATTACAAGTTCCATCAGTGGTTCTAAAGTCGACATACCCGAATTTTCATTTAAGGTCGGTCCTATACGTACTGCTTCGCGACCCAACATACCCCCTACGAACACACTGAGCAGGCATCCAAGCTTGCACTGGTTAAACCCCAACCTACCCTTCAAGATCAACCTATAATATAAACTGATTATTAACCCCCTTTTAAAGAGTTCCATACTTTTTAAGTATTTAATGGTGACACAAGTGGAAGTAATTTGGTTATAATCCTACACAGGGATAAGATATCAATCCCCATACCCACTAAATAAAAACCCCAACAATCCCAAGTTCAACATGGTAAGTCTAATATCAGGATTAATAAGATCTAAGCCACCCTCTATACTACCAAAACATAGGGATCAATGAAAGGCTATAAGGATATCTAACAGAACCATAATTAAACAGGAAATCATAATCACAACACTAGTAACTACATGGTTAGGCCAGCACTAGGAGTGCTTAGCCGCTCATAGTAACAGCAATGCAAGAATTAATGAATAAAGACATGGATTGAATCATCATAATTCTTACAGAGAATGAAATGAACGATTGAATACAATAAGTGTGCTGGTGGCTTCTCCATTGGACCTTCAGATGAAATGCTTCGAACCTTAAGTTTGGTTCACCCCTTAAAACTGTGTGTGAAATGGTGGTGGTGAGTGATGCTAAATGAACCGGATGAGGGCTCTATTTATAGGCTTTGAAAGGTTTACGGCGTAACCCTTATGGGATGTTACGCCGTAATCTTGCTACGTAATCCTCCCATCTTTTAGGCATAAAAGGGTGTTACGGCGTAACCCTGTCGCATATGTTACGCCGTAATGCTGAGTCAGACACATCATCTCTAGTATAATTTGAATGTTGCGGTGTAATCTTGGAGAAACTTTACGTTGTAAAGGGTGTGATGACTCATTTCTTCAATGGAGTATGTACGGCATAATCCTATCGGTGATGTTTTACGCCGTAAAGTGCCTTGGGCTCTTCACTTTGGTGCATTTCTTGTCCAAATCCCTTTTCTTTTGCTAAAATGCTCACTTGGTCCCTGAAAACTAATAATAAACATTTAAGTAACGTTTTCATACGTTAATAACATATTTGTAAGCATTTTAATAGGGAATTTGATATTAAAATGTATTAACTATTTGATGTTATCACTAGGCAAGAAAGATGCATTAACTCGGCCTTCATCATTAATAAACAAAAAATTATGTGCTATTTTTTAAATATTTGGGTAGGAAGATATGAAATTAAAAATTACATATGCTAGATAATGCTAACCGAGCACCTTACGAAAGAAAAAACGAATCACACTCATACTCTCATTAATCTATGTGTTTCATTTTTGGTGATCACTCAACTGCTCAGTCATGGCAAGTATTCTATCATAAGCTTGACATGGATACTAATCTTCACCACTAGAGTCTAGATGCAACTGTTCAAAAAGGCAAATGGGTTGACACACACAGGCTTAAACAGGGTGAATCATCCTTTAAATGCAATCTTTACCAATACCAAAATTCCAGAAAAGGCGACAAAACCACAAATACTCGTTCAAATACATGAACGAGACACCTGTGATTGCTTAATTCCTTAACTCGAATAAGCTAAAGGTTAGGATTAAGAATGATAAGGGTAGGATAAAGACATGGGAGGCACATTTAATTGCCATTAAATAAAGACACAAAACAATTAGTTTCCTAAGTCTATAATCTCCCCGTCACTGGTTGCATTAAGATCTCATAAGGCAAAAATTGAGGGTCAAAAGTCTAAGGGTCTTCATAATACACGAGTTAATGCGTATGAAATGTAGTGTAATGCCTCATAATCTCCATAAACTAGGCAAGAAAGACGCATTAACTCGGCCTTCATCATCAATGAACAAAAAATTATATGCTAATTTGTTTAAAAATGTTTGGATAAAATCATCACATAATCTAACCAAATAACTCATTTCTATCTCCTTTCCCCTACTGGGATGTACAATGCCCACATTGTACAAATATAGACTTAAAATAAAAAGGAGAGATAAAAATGGCACGAGTTTATAAGAACTACCCGTTTACATAGATCAAAACGGGAATGACTAATCATCGCCAGCTGAACAAGGCGGGAATACTACCACAATACAACATAATAAAGCTGATTTATAATTTTTTGATCAGCTATAAACAAACTAATAAACTCTTGCTTGCATGCTCTTTATTCTATTATTTATTAAGGTCGGTCCTATACGTACTCTGCGATCCCACATTCCCCTACGATCACACGAGCAGGGCATCCAAGCTTGCACTGGTTAAACCCCAACTACCCTTAAGATCAATCTATAATATAAACTGATTATTAACCCCCTTTGAAAGAGTTCCCATACTTTTTAAGTATTTAATGTGACAAAGGAAGTAATTTGGTTTGTATCTACATAGGGATAGTTATAAGCTACCTAGTTTAACCCACTAATCCCCAAGTCTAAACATGGGTAAAGTCTAATATCAGGATTAATAAGATCTAAGCCACCCTCTATACTACCAAAACATAGGGATCAATGAAAGGCTATAAGGATATCTAACAGAACCATAATTAAATAGGAAATCATAATCACAACACTAGTAACTACATGGTTAGGCCAGCACTAGGAGTGCTTAGTCGCTCATAGTAATAGCAATGCAAGAATTAATGAATAAAGACATGGATTGAATCATCATAATTCTTACAGAGAATGAAATGAACAATTGAATACAATAAGTGTGCTAGTGGCTTCTTCATTGGACCTTCAGATGAAATGCTTCGAACCTTAGGGGTTTGGTTCACCCCTTAAAACTGTGTGTAAAGTGGTGGTGGTGAGTGATGCTAAATGAACCGGATGAGGGCTCTATTTATAGGCTTTGAAAGGTTTACAGGCGAAACCTTATGGGATGTTATGGTCGTAATATTGTACGTCTCCCCTCCCATCTTTTAGGCATAAAAGGGTTTTATGGCGTAACCCTGTCGCATATGTTACGCCGTAATGCTGAGTCAGACACATCATCTCTAGTATATTTGAATGTTGCGGCGTAATCTTGGAGAAACTTTACGTCGTAAAGGGTGTGATGACTCATTTCTTCAATGGAGTATGTTACGGCATAATCCTTCGGGGATGTTACGCCGTAAAGTGCCTTGGGCTCTTCACTTTGGTGCATTTCTTGTCCAAATCCCTTTTCTTTTGCTAAAATGCTCACTTGGTCCCTGAAAACTAATAATAAACATTTAAGTAACGTTTTCATACGTTAATAACATATTTGTAAGCATTTTAATAGGGAATTTGATATTAAAATGTATTAACTATTTGATGTTATCACTAGGCAAGAAAGATGTATTAACTCGGCCTTCATCATTAATAAACAAAAAATTATGTGCTAATTTTTTAATTTTTGGGTAAAATCGGCACATAATCTAACCAGATACCTCCAAAATCACTCATTTCTATCTCCCTTCCCCCCACTTGAGATGTACAATGCCCTCATTGTACAAATAGAAACCTAAATAGAAAGGAGAGATAGAAACGGCTCAGGTTTATAAATGATACCCGTTTAGAAACATTAAAATGGATATGTCAAGACATCGCCAGCTGCACAAAGTGGAAATACTATCACTATACTATAATACATATAAGCTGATTTATAATTTACGATCAGCTATAAACAAACTAATACTTATAAACACTTGCTTGCATGCTTTTTATTCTATTTTTTCTATTTTTTCTTTTTCTATTTTTTGTTGCTTTTTTGATGCAAGATAAGGATACAATGAAAGGAAAATTACAATATAGACACATATATACACGAGCATCCCCCCACTTGAGATCAACTATCTTTTGAACCCGACTTATCCTCAAATACCCTATATCCTAACCCGCGACTTCCACCAGTGAAACCAAAATAAACCAGCTATTCCCCGATCATGGACTAAAGAGACTATAGGGTAGACTAGGCGATTGGTGTAACGTAACAAACATATATTTGGGTTTAAACACAAGGAATGGCTCAGCAGGTTATACTAGGGGTATCTTGCACTAAAGATGAGTGCAACAAAGGGTTAAACAGGGGGATTGACTAATCAGTGTGAAAAGCTAATATACACAATACATAACATAAACGGATGGGCTATTTAGGGTTAATTCTAAAGTTTTCCTTTCATTATAGCTACACCGATTACACTAAGTTTCCTTAGTGCAATGCCAATTATGGAGGTCTCGAAAAGATATACGAAACCAAGTTCTAAAGTCTACTACAACCACCGGCACACTTATTTTCCTGGATTTTATGTATAAGGGAAAACGGAAAGGCTTAATCCTCACACAATGTAATATGAGGGTAGGTGTGCTCAGTAAAATCTTAACTAGTTACGTAATGAAAAACATGTCAAAATTTTAAAGATGAAACATTTTTCACTAAAAACTAGAAAAATAAAGGCAAGTATAATCAAATGGGTGTCTATTTCTAATTTCTTCCCCCTACTTGAGTCAAACTTAAGCATATAAATTTAAAATAGGAAGGGTTAGACATGGAACATAAGTACTCCTTTAGATTTGCTCGGTATAATGAAGAGATAGCATGCTCTAAGTCATGCTCCAAGTCTGCTTCCTCGAGCAACATCCACTACTCAACAGCTCATCATAACCTTCGGTATAGCATCCAACTAGTCCGGCTTGAAATGCTTCCTTGTAGCTTCTTATCATCCTAGCACCACTCCACATGCATCAACCTGTATAGCTGCAAGAAAGACAAATACCAAATCATAATTCTGGATAAAAGCAAAATAGCACGAAATATACAAAACAACAATACAAGACATGAAATAAAACCTAACTCACTTTCATAAGAATCACAGTTGCATTTAGCGTATGCAACAAGCCTTTTAAACCACTCCGTGGCCCGAGTGGACGAGTGAAGTCTCGTGAGGGTTTCCAGTGAACATACCCACAAAGTTCATTTACTAAATATACACGGTTTTGTAAAATTCAAATTATTTATAAAAAATAATTTTTGTTGCTGAGGTGAACTACGACGTAGTCTAAGGTTGGAACTACGTCGCAGTTAAGTGAAAGCATAAAAAATTTTAAACAAGCTAGACCAACTACGGCGTAATCCAAGAGTGGAACTACGTCGTAGTTAAGGGAAACACACCAAATTTTTAGGACTTTGGAATAACTATGATTCGTCTTAAACGACTAGTCGAATAATAGTATATAAGTAAGACTAGTCGAATAATAGTATATAAGTAATCACGTCGGATAAAAATTTACTTTAGGAAAAGTAATAGTTTATCTTTCAGATGTCGTGTCCCAACGAGAGATGAATTTGAAATTCACGAAAGCGTTTTGTTTGATGCTTGATTGCCAAATATTTTTGTTTTTGGTTTAAAACTAAATATAAAATAAAACTATGCTAGATTATACTAAATAGCAAATAAGCAAAGCAATCGAACGATACAAAAGCGTTTTGTTTGATGCTTGAATGTCGAATATTTTTGTTTTTGGTTTAAACTAAAAAATTAATAAAAATAAACTAGATTATACTAAATAGCAAATAAGCAAAGCAATCGAACGAAAAGATATATATATATATATATATATATAATGATATGCTTGCTAAGTGAAATGTTTAGATCCTTAAGTGTAAATTAATAATTAATTAAGCTCTTATCGACGAACCAATTTCTTTCTAATAAATCATTTGCTCACGACGTTGGTTTTTATTGAAAACAATTTTTATCAAGAGATCGATTACTAAATTAATGCCTAATTATTCTAACGGCTTTTGCCCGCTCGAATAACCAAAACACTAATCTAAGTAATATAAAAATCACTAATTAATATTTTCACTTTTATAAGCACACATAATTCACTAAACAATTTATCACTTAACAAGCATAAATAAAATCTACTCACTAAGCATACTAATCAACAAATAAGCAAACATAATTATTTTAAGCTAAGTTAACCTAAACTACTAGTATTGAAAAAAGAAAGAGGATAGAACCGAATGATGAACCGAATCGAATACAAAACCACCCGATTACATAAACAAAGCAAAATGCCAAGTTTATTTCTCTATTAGACTTTATTTACTTATTAGATGATAAAGTTTGGAACTTTATACATTAATAAGCTAGTAAACTTTTAATAGATCTCTAAATTAGAAACTAAGCTAGTTTATGTAACCCTTAAGCTCCATACCAAAGTGTAGAATAAGATCCATCAACAATAAGACAAACAAGAGTGACCAATAATAATAATAAGCTAGGAATTAAAACTAATGACAATAAGCTAAATATAGATCTTATTCCACCCGAAACTAAGCTGTTCAATCAAGTGAACGCGGATCGGGTATGATTAAGGAATAGATATAGAAAACAAGCTAATAAGCTACCAAAAAGCAAACAACTATAAACTTGAAATAAGCTAATCGAATAAGCTAATAGGTAGCTTATTCGAAAACTACACATTAAGGAATAAGCTATAATAAGCTAGATCTATACTCCTAAAAGCTTACAATCGAATAAGCTAAGTTAAGCTTATACAAAATAAGAAGCTAGGAGATAAAAGAAAACGAAATAAGCAAAGGATTGCTTATTCGAATCTAGAAGAAAGAAAAAGAAAAGAAATGGATTAAGCTAAAACTTATTTGAATATATAAGCTTTAAACAAATCGAATAAGCTATAATAAGCTTATTCGAGTGAGTAATAAAGCTAGGAGATACAATAAGCAAAACTTATTACCAAATAAACTAGATCGAAAACTTATGAATAAGCTTATTAGATCAAAAGTTGTTAAACGAATAAGTAATCAAAACCAATAAGCTAATAATAGCTTATTAAATTTATTCTTATTTATTAATAAGTTTCAAAAATAAGCTCTTGGAAATAAGCTATTCGAGAAGCTTAAAAGAATAATAAGCCGAAAGAGAAGAAGAAGAAATAAGCCAAACAATAAGCACTTCAAACACAAATCTTCATTCCATTAAGCTAAAGAGATCCAATTACAATAAGCTCTTATAAGCTGAACCAGCTTTTACAGTATTTAAAATAAGCTAAAACTAAAAAACTACACTAAATATTTTAGAGTAAACTATATGAATCTAACACCCTACTGTTGATTTGCATCTGTTTATAAAGCCCAAAGTGGGTGGGGGCATTTTTGTCTTTTCACGCCTCCACCGCCTCATTAACTGCCAATGATTGGCTCAATCATTGCCTCGGATCTGGAGCATGCTTCCTAGTCATAGACAGTTGTATTTATACCCGATCCACCAATCAGAGAGCGCCACGTGGGCATCTAGAATAATCATTCGTTGGTTCGGGTGTCCGAGCCAACAACCGAGCCGCTATCTGAACCTGCCACCTTGTACCCAAGCCTGCAACCTCGTACCAAGCCTGCAACCTCGTATTCCAATCATTAGATGGCCACGTGTCACCACCTGAGTGGTGCCACGTGGCCGGTCAACTATCCCTAGCGTCATCACCGGAGCCACCGCCGGACCATCGGTCACGGCGGTCAATGACGGTCAACGGTGGAGGTCAACGGTGGACAACGACGGTCAACACTGACGGACCACCGCCGGACCAGTAGTCTGGCCGAGTCAACAGCTGCGTCAGGTCGGGTCAACAACCCGGTCGGGTCGCAACGTCAGCTGCCACGTCAGCATGTGGGTCCCATATTAGCCTACGTGGCAGTTCCACGTCTCCCACTTTCCCACGTGGCAACCATGTCAGCTGCTCACGTGGCGGAGGGGATTTTACCCTCCTGCACATTCGAACCCTGGACCTTGGGGTTATAGTTTTAAAGCCAAGCAAGAAACCAATTGCTCTAGGCAAAGGTTTCATTATATATTCATGATATTATTTATTTAACCCTTAATAAAGCCAGACCAGATTTATTAATAACTATGGGTTCAAATAAGGCGTAAAAGGTTCAAATTAGAAAGGTTTAAATATAAAAGGCCAGTACCGTTAGACTCGTAATTTCGTGCTCTTTCCAATAGAGTGATCGTGAGATTTTTATGAGTTCATTTAAATCTCGATAAACGTGAAAACGTCATTGAAAGTCACCCGAAAATTACCGTTTTTGCTTCGTTTTCAATCCTTTGTACCTATAAGACATAAAAACACAATACAAACATATTTGCAAGATAATTACTCATATTTTAGTGTTTTAGTCTGTTTTAATGTGTTTTTCGGGGTAAAAATGATGTGTGTTTAAGCACACATCAAATTCCCCCACACTTAGCCATTGCTGGTCCCACACGCAATGTTTACAAAACACGTCCGGAAAGAAATAATTTAACCTCCCTAACTTATGACCCCTCACAATCAAACAAGAACAGAAAAGGTCTATTAAAAAGGTTCAAAAATTATTTATTTCGAAAGTGCCCCCGTTTTAACCATTTATTCAATAATATATAAAAATTAAGGTAAAAATTAAATAAATTTATTTAAAAGGCTTTAAGAAGGGAGTTCGTCATCCTTGATTTCACAATCCTCAAACCAAGCTTAAAACGAAATCACAGTTAAATATAAGATTAGATGCTAACACTACTCATAAATGCTAATTGTGTAAACGCAACTACTTTTCGCTCCCTTATTCCTAATTTCCTCTAAGGATTTTATTCGGAAAACATAATGTGAAACGAGATCACTTATTTAAATATATTAAGGCCTTATTATTATAAAGGTGACCGGTTTAAACCACAATTAGTTTGAAATCCTTTCCTAAAGAGACGATATGCTGAGAATAAGGTCCACATTAAGGTTCTAATTTCGCATGATTTAGGGGTTATCCTTTTTATTTCATCTGAAACAACTCAACTACGAGTCCAGAGATGGAGGCTTTATTTAGATAACCCCGGAGTCGAAATTTGGCTTTATTATTATTATTATTATTATTATTGCAACATTATTATCCCTCGGTCCTTTAAACAACTGCAACATCGGGAGCGAACCGACCAGAAACAGTAGTCTTATTTCGACCTCGGTAATTTCCTCGACCTTTTTGAAGGCTGCAACATCGGGAGCGAACCGACCAGAAACAACAAACTTTTATCAGTCTCGGATTATTATTATTATTATTACTTCCACCCTTTAAACGACTGCAACATCGGGAGCGAACCGACAAGAAACAGTGGTCTTATTTCGGCTTCAGTTTATTACATTATTATTATTATTATTATAGCCAAATTTCAAGTCCTGTGGTCTTTTAACTACCTAGACAACGGGAGCGAGCCGTCAGGAATCGGTAGCCTATTTTCCCACAACACTGACAAAACCTCGATGTGTACCTTACTTTCACCAGAAGGAATCTCTACGAAGGGATCAAAACTAAGAATCGCAAAAACCAAATCAACTTTATTTATTGAAAATTATTATTTTTATAGTTTTTAAGCTGATGGGAGCAAAAAGCCACAATTAACCTCTATGAGCTCTAAAGAGATCCAACTACTCCACGCTTAGCATCTAACTTATATTCAACTCTATCATTTTTTGTTCTTTGCAAAATTTTAAAGTCTTGCAAACGCTTAGTCTCGAAAGCTAAGGGGAAAGCTAGAATGAAACACTCGGTCAAGTCAAAATCTCCCTAGTTCTAGCCTACGGGCCTTATTTCTACACATTTTTATATTATTATATTTTTATATATTTTTTCATCATCATTTTTTTTCCTTAATAAAATAAAGCAAAATTTTAGTTAAAACGGGGTTGCGAGGGACACATCAAAGCACAGGTATGATCAATTTTGATAGAAATCCCCCCCCCCCCACACTTAGAACTGAACATTGGCCTCAATGTTCAAAAATGTCGGGTGCCACCCCCACACTTAAGGACGAAAAAGGCAAATGCTTAAAATTCCAAGTGTGAAAGGGGAAACAATATATATATATATATATATATATATATATATATATATATATATATATATATATATATATAATCAGAATTGAAAAATTCCCTAGATATAAACATGAAGATGATCGGAGACCGAGTGATTGGAGGATTGAAAACAAGCACGGTGGTCTTCACGATCATAGGGAATCCTGCAAGCAAAACAGCAAAACCACGAAACACAACAAGGATAGAAGCACACCCCCACACTTATTCATTACTAAATCTAAGCTAATATAATATTATTACTACTACTAGGATAAGCATGGGTTGCCACCCACGAAGCGCTTGTTTATTAATGAGTCACTAGCTTGACTCGCCCCCGAATTTATTTGTCCTTGGGAGAAAAATGGAGATCCGAGACATCCATAGCAGGGATGTCCCCTCCATAGTAGTGTTTGATCCGGTGCCCGTTTACTTTGAAGTTAGGACCGTTAAGTTGAGATAACTCAACGGTGCCATATGAAAATACTTCAGAAATCGTAAACGGGCCGGACCAGCGGGATTTTAATTTGCCCGAGAAGATCTTTAATCTAGAATTGAAAAGAAGAACACGATCACCGACATGAAATTCTCGGTTTTTGATCTTTGCATCGTGTATCTTCTTTGTCTTTTTCTTGTAGATCAAAGAGTTCTCATAGGCCTGATCTCGAAGTTCATTTAATTCATTTATTTGAACTTTTCGGTGATCACCCGCAGTTTTTAAATCAAAATTAGCCCATTTCAAGGCCTAGTAGGCTTTGTGCTCGAGCTCAATGGGGAGATGACAGGCTTTACCGTACACGAGCTTATAAGGAGTACAACCGATAGGTGTCTTGAAAGCGGTACGAAAAGCCCACAAGGCGTCATCTAATTTATCGGCCCATTTTGCTCGATGCTCGCCTACTGTCCTTTCTAATATCCTTTTTAGACCACGATTTGAAACCTCCACCTGGCCACTTGTTTGAGGGTGATACGAGGTAGAAAGTCGGTGTGTCACACCATACTTTGCTAACACTTTTGCAAACTGATCGTTGCAAAAATGTACCTCGGTAACTGATAATGGCCCCGGGAGTTCCAAATCTAGAAAATAATTGTTTTAGAAATTTACAAACTACTCGGGCTTCATTTGTGGGGAGCGCCTTCGCTTTAAACCATTTAGACACATTGTCTACAGCCATGAGAATATATCGGCTCCCTCGTGAAGATGGGAACGGGCTCATAAAGTCGATGCCCCATACGTCAAAGATCTCAACATTTTGAATAGGATTTTGAGGCATTTCATCCTTTTGTGAGATTTTTCCTTGACGTTGACATGCATCACAATGTGTGACCATGTCATGGGCATCGTGATAAATGGTGGGCTAGAAAAAACAAGAGTTGAAAACTTTCATGGCGGTGTAGTTTGGGCCATGATGTCCCCCGGTGGGACCATGGTGGCAAGCTTGAAGGATATCCGTAGCTTCCTGCCCGTCCACACACCGCCGTCTAGCACGCTGAGATAGTAGATGTCTAAGTATCTGCACTAATATGCGGACTTAGAGTCTCATCTCGAGGCGCTGCACGAAAGTAATATGTGAATGACGCTACATCTTGAGTAAGAAGTCTTGGGGTGCTCGTGTGCTTGTCTTGCCTACGTCGATAGGCTGCTAACGACTCTCCCGCGCTCTCAGGCGCATTCATTTAGTCACATTCGTAGGTGTAGTTGTTGCGTATGTTCCTTTCAAGATCGCAGACTATGAGACTTACGTAGAGGGATCGCTATTGTAGCAGATTTAAGAGATGAGCTCCAATGTGCGTTGGTAGGTGTACTATGCTCATGGTGTTAGCTTGGATGGAAGTGGGGGATGAAGTGAAAAATGAACTACACCATGCCTGCGGGAAAGATTTATACCACAGTGAGGAAGGATTGTTATCATGTATTAGATGTCGCTTCTTAGGCATACTAGATCACATATCGAGACTTAGTGGGCGCGCCTATTGTGTGAGGATTGTTTTCGTATGTATGTGAAGCGAGTGCGAAATGCGCAATGGTCGCGGAGTAGCTCATCGCTCTCGTAGGTATTCTCTGCTCAAGCATTTTTGTTCGGGATGAGTGTCTGTCGATAGTGAAGAGAATGTGTAATCTTGAAGCTGTTGTGTGGGGGAAGAGGTGACAATCTCGACGAGAGAGCCATGAAGTCTGCGTCGTACCAACATAGAATCTAGCATGACTGGATCTTAGGCATCTTAAGTACGGTTGGCTATAGCTGAGTCGGAAGTGTTTCAGTCACGAATATTAATAACAAGTTTAGTTGTAACTTTTGAGTGACTAGACTCGCTAGACAGTATTCCACAAGACACGACGAAATTTGAAGTGTGATCATAAGTAGTTGTGCATTGCATGCCCTCACACCTAGTTGTACAGATTTTTTGTTCGCACAAGTCATAGTCTTGTCTAAATAGTAGATCTTAACACACTGTTGTTTTACTTAGTGTTGATGTAATGTGTTTAATTGTGTAATTTAAGATTGTGTGTGTTTGATTAAGGTTCTTGGATTAGAGTGTTAAAGAGTTTAGTTTAGCAGAGCAATCTCGATTTCAAGAGTACGTTTACTTTTGGCCCTGTGTGTCACGCTCGGCGCTCGTAATGACGTACTTAGTATCGCAATGCTGTGTTCGCGATGTGCGCGTCCTTGAGTTGTACAGTCTAGTTGCTGCGATTTGCAAAGGTTGCTATTTCTTGACAGTCTTACTTGTCGCAGACTATAAGTATATTTGAGCATACTACGCGCTGGTTGAAGTGTACGCGAGTGCGCTAGGGGACATAATAGCTATGAGGCGTAAGTAAGATCAGTGTGAGAATATATATATTGTTAGTTGTGTGTATGTGATATTGTTCTACAATGAGGTTAGAGTAATGTATACATAGGACGAGACAGAATATCACTATATTATAGGGCATACTACTCAGGTTTTTCTGGATCGCGTTAAGGTTCATGTGCATAGAGGTCAGATGTGGAAGTTGGTGCAGTAGATCTCACGTTTTGCCTGATACGATACAGGTGGAGATGCATCAAGATTGTGCAGTGACTTGTGTTACGCACGTGATAGATATGTTATGAGGATCGAAATAGACCGCATATGATGACACCTTGGTATGTGGTAGACTCTAGTGAAGGTTCATCGAATCCTCTGTGTTATGTCTAAAGCCGGAGTCTGGAGGATGGGTGATTAATATCGCCTCTCGAAGTCTATAAGTTCATATCTTTATCGCTTGTACTGGATCGTACTTCTATGGTCTATCTTTGTACGTCTAGAGATGTAGTAAAGATGATGAGCCCGTAAAGATGAGATCTATAATGACTCATGTTTGACCATGGAATTGAGTGTAAGATCATCACTTGTCTCTCATGATCTTACTCAGATCATTAGATTGAGTTTGTGTAACAGTATCGAATTTCTCAATAATCAGATGTGTGTGTGAATCAAAAGTCATGAGACTGAAAGACGCGCGCAGGTGCGTATAGAGAGATGAGAGTAAGGTAATAGCACTCAGAGGGTTAAAGGATTGTCTCTATAGAATTGTTCATGACACTATCGAGGATAATTTCGTCAGAGTAGTGATTCTAGATAATGCTCGCAATATCGAAGTCGGTGAAATGAGTTGAACTCAATCCTCAAAAAACGCTGCGCGCATAACACAATCTCTCAATTGAGCTGTAGTAGCTTGTACAAAAGTGGTGGACTGAGAACCATCTCGACAAGCCAAACGGAGCAGTACATACTAGCCGTTCTAGATTGATTAGGAGTTATCATGCGAGCTCATTTTGCTAGTACATGTATCCATAACTAGGTCTCAGATCGCTCTCTTGGTATATAGCCACATTGAATCTGTATGTCCATATCATAAGTCGAGGTGTCAGTATGCACTGAGTGTGGCTTTATGTCACCTGGATTCTTGTGGCAGATAATCTCGATAGAAATGAGTATTGATATCAATAGGTCTATAACATAGAAAAGTTGTGCTCTACATCCTAAGGCTCAATTCAGCTAGAAATGAGAGAATACGTGTACTTCGCGCACTAGACTCGACACTCAAACACACTCTGACTAAGAATAGAATAATCTTTATATGCCGCTTGTGTGTGTGAACCACATCTCCCGCCCTCCCCCCCCCCCCCCCCCCCCCCCCCCCGTGTGTGTGTTTGTGTGTGGCTATATTTTTAGATACCAGTTGTCAATACAAGTTACAGAGTAGCTAATGCCTCCACAACGATGTATCTCAATGTGTGTGACTGCTGTTCTAGAGCTTGAATCATATATAGTGAATGTTGTGATTCATATTGCCTAATCAGTATCACTCGAGATCTCGCTTACTATCCTAGTTGTCGTTTTACTGGTAGAGCGACGCTGACATATGGTGTCTCTATGCCTTAATAGAGCTTCTCTGTTATCATATGCAGAGTAAGTCGGTAATATACGCGCTCACATACTCTAATGCTACCCTCTGAGAACTTGAGAGTGATGATATGATGGAAGTGAGTATGTCTAGAAGTAGTAGACTCTGTATCATAGGATGTAGTTAGAAGAGTGATAGCGATGTCTGCCAAATCATATGCGTGCCCTGCTCACATATGTTCAATATGTTTTCTATCCACATAAACTGCATCTCTTTTTTGCCACAATTTTGTCAGACGTCCTTACATTTATGAGCGATACAACAAATATGTCACAAGATGTCTAACGATCCCCCTGGAAATCAAGTGACTCTACTCACTCTGATATTTTCAAAAGTCCTAGTCACTCAATCTTTTATATGTCCCCATCAACTTCTTGAAACGTAAGTGTCATAGAATACGCTGTGGATAGCTATTCGTTGTATTGTCGCCACCGTCACCTATTTACACAGACCTTTTGTCCGCCCACACGCCACCTATATAACAGGTAACTTGGAGTTCTCTCTAAAAAGATTAGGCTTTCTATGGACGAGTACTATACGAGGATCGAGATGAAGAGTAGTAGATAATATATTACAACTGTACCGATGCTCGCGTAAGATTCAGGACTCGCGAATCCATCCCTCGCAATTGAATAGAGTTATTTTTAATCTATTCTGCAAAAATATTAAAATCATAAAATACTAAATACTCCAACAAACCATACCCCTATTTATACCTTGTCTTCACCACACACGTCTCATTAACAAGATGTGTTAATCTCGTACAAATGTTCTCATAGACAAGTGTCAAGGAGTGAGCAGATATAGCAATGGATCTGTAGGTCATTCGATTAGTAGCATTATATTACCGTTCTGAAGAAAAATAGATAACAACACTCCATATCTCTGAGATGTCGATGTAGTGCCATCTAAACAAAAATGACCGGAAGGAAGAGACCAAGATAATGCCACAATGTCTCTCAAGCGAGAAAATATGACATGGTCCAAACCCACTACGCCTCCCCAGCTCATCCTCTGTGTAGTGTACCCCTACCGGCGCCGTGAACCTTATGTACTTAGCTGTAATAATACCCCCCCCAAAATCACACCACCTCACCAAACTTACCTACTAACACATACTTTACCGATTCTTCCTGACCACACAACTGAATTATGCAAGAGTATCACGATCTACTAATCTTCGATAGATGATTCAGTACACGAGTTATAAGAATGTAGAGTAAGAGAATTCATAAGAACCCTTCGAACAACAATACACCAATAGGAGCATAAGCATAACCCAGAACGCGCAGACCTAGTGGATCTGAGCCCAACCGTCTAGCCCGCGAATGTTAACACTAGAGTTATGCTGAAATCTCAAATTTAGCCACCTCTTCATGCGAACACTGAGATATCATCTGCAGATGTGTCGAAGTACATGAGAGTCACGATCCAATTTCATTCATTATCTATATGGTATCACGCAGTATTCTCTCATCATAGCTAATCTTTGAGGAATAGAGTATGTATCTCACGTTAGAGATGCGTCTTGAAGTACCGCGTTGGGATCTGAACACGCAATCTTATTCTGTACCCTATCAGTGCTCGAAACGCATTCACGATGAGGCTCCCGTTAGATCTGTCGTGATCCACAAGAATAGTGCTCGCGATATAGAAGCATGACGCCGTCACTATATGAGTCATGCGAAGTGATAATTGTATATCCTACTAATATGATTTTATATGCGCGAACCAACATATACCAACGCCCACACCCACATACAATTCAACCTCAACACACCTTACCTCTCCACCTTCCCCGAAGTAGCACCTGAGAGAGCTCAATGTGTAAGTGTAGACATGTACAGATCGAGAGATCAAAGACCAGCGGCAACCTCCTGATGGCGGAAGACTATAGTTGTGCTCTATATGTGTCTTCTTTGTGTTTTGTATGTCCTCGTATTGTCATTGTTTGCTATGATAGTTAGCATCTTTCGCCGTGACAGCCAATACGACACCGCGCGCTACACCTGGACTCTTAGTAGATTCGCCAGAGAACTCTAATGACATACGGGAGCTCTTCGTGATTAAGAGAACTACTCATATGTGCAGATACGCTCATTAATTGCGAGATGCGCCCCGCGATGAACGTAAAGTGTCGTCGAACGTGTTCAAGTCATTTGATTTTCTTGCGCACAATCTGGACCACGACCAGAACATACAAAGCGAGTCACTCAACGATCTAAGTGCTACAGAATACTATCCTGCAAGATAGATTCTGGCCTTTCCTTCCTCACCAGGGCAAAACACTCTCAAATGCTCGACTCGCAAGCTTAATGTGAAAACAAAGCCTACAAGAGCACATGCAGGCAATCACTACTAAATACACTCTGTCGCTCCGCTCTCAAGTGAACTATGTGACGCGAGCGACACGACGATGTATTGAGACAGAGCTTGTACTATGTCCCACTGAAGTCTGACTCATATATTGATATAGTGCCCTCGCAGACAATATACTAAAACTTAGGTTCTTGACAAGTTGTTCTCTCAGGAAGTGAATGCGAGAGCATATCTTTTACAATTTTGGCATGTCGTTGTGAAGTGCTCACGCACACTCTCTTCGCATTTAGTTTGCCTGTGTGTCGCAAGATCTTGTGAGAAGCGCAGACTATAGGGAGCTAACTGTAATGAATATTGAGCATACCATTGTCCTCGCTGATTATAATCTCGTATATGTGTCACTGTACTGTCCTGTGTCTATGTCGTTCTTCCATGTCAATAATCAATATTGACCCACTCTATCATGAACTCTCACCACTCTGTATGAAGAAATAGAATTAGGTATATGTTGATCAGCATTTCATGTATGATACTCGAGAAGCAGATGTCACTCCTACTGAGCTTCAGATATATCGCAATAGAAGGCAATACAGTGTGAAAAGAGAAGCGCACGTGCTATCGCTCCTTATTTTGCAAGGTACAAAGATTGTACCTAGCTCATATGCCCCACTAATCTTCCCCTGAAACCCTATATTTTTAACCATTATCTTGGGATCTCTCTCTGAGATATCATGATGATAGCTACAGAAGTAATCGCGAGACGAGCCGAAGAAGAGAGACTAAGTTCGTAGGAGAGTACGCTCGTGATGATCGCATGATAGTGTGAGAGAGACATGGAAGACCATAGACGTATGGGTAGAGCTTCTCTAGTATCGGTACATTAAGTTGTGAGTGTATTAATGTGATTGTGTCTTTATTGTGATACGACGCTGTACGGGTGCTTTGCCGACGCGACTACTATCTCTCTACAGCTAATGAAGCCTCAGAGTAAGAGATGAAGACGCGCAGTGGACTCATCTCTTGTGCGAAGGTCTTCTCTGTCATTATATAGGAGTGACCTCAATGTACCAATCAGTGATGTAGAGATAATGTGCGCGCATTAGAGAGCTACCATAATTTATATCATCAGCATCCATTCGTGATTGTTGACAAGTCTTTCGTGTCTTAGGGTATTATAGCTGTTGCCCTAAGATAGCACACACAGTGAGGTACTGCGAACAAGTTATCATGACGAGAAAACGTTTGCTAGCAGTCATCTCTTGCTAGCTTGCGTTTGTAGTATACCCCCCGTCCCCCGCCGCCCTCCCTTGAAACATCTATGTAGAGACTCTGACAGTGTTTTCAACTCCGCGCTGATATTTTAAGTGATAAGATATATTACTATTTCGTACCAAATTTATTCGGTGCACATGAGTCTCTCATAGCAATGACGTGTGGTCCTATAAAAACTCTAAATCTTTTCATTGCATCGTGTAGAACCCTATGATTCTCGAGAGAACCTTCGTGTTTGTCCTCAAGATTACGCATTTTGACTAATGTGATACAAACCCATGATGATCGCACACATGAGACTTTGTTGGATCCCTAATCCAGTTTGTAGATCCTCTATCTTCAGAATCGATAAGCATCATAGTGAGACCGCCGCTGTCCGCACAAAAATTCAGCCCTCAACTGGTGTCATATCTGTCAATTTGAATTTTAGATAAAATAAATTGGTGTATCCTCTGTTTATTGAGAACATCTTAAGTAGACTATGGAATCAGTACGTTGTTGTATGAGAAACCATTAGTAGCTTTCTCTCTCTTATCCCCTCTGCAATTAGCATCTATAGTGTGTAGTTGATAGCTTTGTGTCATGAATATGACAAATCGGGTGTCTCGAGGAAAATTTTTTAGAAACGATACCTAAGCAAATGCATGAATCTACTACACATGTCAGAGGTTGCGTTCTCAGTATATAGACCTACTGGATAAATCATGTCACGCGATCACCACCCCCCAGCTGACAGCATAAGTCCAGTAACCATGTACTCCCAATACACTTCACACCGTCGAGTGTTAGCCTAGTACCAGCTGGCCCCAGAGCCCCTCTCGTCAGCTCAATGTCTCTCACCAAGAGACAACCCCCCCCCCCCCCCCCCCCCCCCCCCCCCCCCCCCCCCCCCCCTGAGTGAACCACACAATTCTTCCCACCACGGAGTTCAATCTCATTGTGAATACCTCTGAAACTCTTAGATAGAAAATATGGCCCTGACTATCGCTTGTGAAACCATTTATCCCTATAGAGTCTTTATTAACTACTAAGGCTCCACCTAACCTGCTGCAGGATCGGCAGATCAGCCTGAGCTAACTCGGAGGAAGAAGAAGTGATTAGAATAGTCCCATAAGCGCCACGCCTGTGTATATGCGAACGAATCTGCATATGTCAGACGTAAATGTGACCCACATTGCATTGTGATTCGTATTAGTCGCGATCACAACTCTATTTCCTACAAAGTATATGTACTCATACTCTATATCTCACTAACTCATAACTACATAACACTGCGCTGTCGATCCTTCCACCTGATATCACAATTGTCACGCTTCCACCACAGCCCATGTGCTCGCCCTCGCATACAAAACATACCATTGACAGACCCTAGATGTAACAACTTTCAGATCGTGTGACATAGCATCACGTGTTCTTCAACATCCGAATCTCCCACCAATACGTCAGACATACGCGCCGCTTTCATGTCTATAGTCAAGAGAAACCATGAAACACTGACTAACCACATCTGATCTCAAGAGATCCAACGCGCCCCCGAACCCATGAGGCCCACGCTCTCCCCCTCTGTCGTACAGCGAACCCTGTCCCCAACATCCCACACATTTCAACTTATAAACTATTCTTGATAACGCTTCACTACGCTCAATGTGACATCAGTAGCAATCTAATTCCATCCCCGGAAAACGACCCAGCCCGCACTCTGAACAGTCCCCCTCACCCACAGCCGCCTCCACCTACACCCCCCGCTCTCCCCACCATGTCCTTCCCACTATGTCTCACACACCCACCGAGCAGATAAATGATGAATATAAGATGTAATTGCAAAGACGAGTCTATAGTATGAAGACTGTTTGTACAGCTACACAAACGATGTAATCAACCTTATGACACCGTCATGTAGCTGATTCTCGAAAACTGTATAGTGTTAGGCCTGTCCCATATGACTCTCGTGATTGTCCTCTCAGTTGTAAACCAAAACCAGCCTGAACCATCCAAATATAATATTAACAGAGTCCTGGCCATTCGATGTCTCGCATAACAAATCCGTTCTGGCATACTAATTAAGGAGATGTTTGTAGGACATATCACACGACGAATAAACCCACAATAAAATAGGAGCACCGATCCCCTCCCCTAATTCCCCCGCTCCCCCCACCCCCCCCCACAAACCCCCCTCCACCCTGGAGAGTCGTACCGCTACCCGATAAGACTAAACACACTATAACTCACCTTCACCACTTAAAATCTGCCGCCCCATGATCGATATAACTCCGCTCGACGGACGTTCATAAAAATACCACTGTATGAAATAAAAAATATGATACGATTGACTCGTAAAGCTTTCTATTGTAGTTCGATGTATCGTATTAGTATCGGACTATCAATATTTATAACATTACGTAGTTTGTGAGAATGCCTTATGAAGCAAATAGAGCTCTACCAGATCATATGCGCATTTATGCGAGAGCCAACAAGATCGCCTTGTCAACTTAGTGAATGTGTATCTCGCTGATAAAGTCCCGATATATCGCTCGGAATAGGCCCCCCTGCTACTGTTAGTCCAGGAGGCCGTGATAGAGATCACGACCTCATACTTTAGATACTACCCGTATCCCATAATAAGGCACTCTGCGGCACTATGGCAACACACACACTAAATTACAATCAAATGTCCTCAGTAAAGTTATCTTCGAATGTGATAGCCGAGGAGCATAGTGTCGTTGATACGACAGATGAAGTGAGTGCGCTCCGAACGCTTTTGCGCTACGATTCGCACATATATTATGATGTGTTGCCTTGAAGAGCTGCCTTTTGTTGATGCCCCGGCTATTATGTTTCGTGTGTGTGTGTTGTAGTGATGTATGTGAATGTGTTGTGTATCTAGAAGGAAGGATTTATAAAGACAGGTCCCACTTGATTCTAAGCTAATTCCAAAGAATAGTTTTGTTTCTAGTTTGTCTTTTAGTCTTTTCAACATTTATACTAGAAAAGGTATAACATCGACTCCGCACGCGAATCACACTAGGTGGTCTCGCGCTAGCTCTGCTTGATAGCTTCCTGAATGAGAGTGACAGAATACTCCCGTCTCTATCAGGCAGTATCAGATATATAAATAGAGAGTTGATGTTTATGTTGTTTATGTATGATAGAATTAGTAGAGTGATATTGAGCTCAGCGACGTTATTCTTCTCTAATCTATTAAGTTCTTGTCATCCGTATTATGAGATCCCAGAAGAGTATAGAATAGTTAGTAGTGTTGAAGATCAAGAAGTTTGAAGTGGGAGGGGTGAGGAGTAGAGTGGTGTTGTTTTCGGAGGAGAGCTAGTCTGAGTGTCGTAGTAAAGAGAAGAAGAAAAGAATAAGAGAACCCCCTCCGCTCCCCCCCCCCCCCCCCCCCCCCCACCAGAAAGAGAGAGTATCGAGAGAAAGAATGCCTCATGTTTGGAAGTAAGATAGACAGATTACAGAAAATAAACTCATATGCACACTTCCGCACTCCCACACCCGATGCCGCTATCCTACAACCAAACCCCCACACCACAACAACTCAACCCCCCCCCCCCCCACCCCCAAACCCCCCACCCCCAACCCCCCCCCCCCCCCCCCCCCCCCCCCCCCCCCCCCCCCCCCCCCCCCCCCCCCCCCCCCCCCCCCCCCCCCCCCCCCCCCCCCCCCCCCCCCCCCCCCCCCCCCCCCCCCCCCCCCCCAGTGCAGTGTAGTGCTATGCACTATAAAAAGAATAAATAAGAAAATAAAAATAAATAATATTTTTGA
This sequence comes from Tanacetum coccineum, assembly GCA_026074375.1. Taxonomy (NCBI): domain Eukaryota; kingdom Viridiplantae; phylum Streptophyta; class Magnoliopsida; order Asterales; family Asteraceae; genus Tanacetum; species Tanacetum coccineum. The sequence continues at coordinate 77,981 of BQNB010004648.1, read as the reverse complement.
ATTTTTTAAATATTTATAAGAGAAACTAAAAGAGAAATGAAATTTTTTTTGGTATTTTAAAATTTTTATAAAAGAAAATAAAATAAAATAGAAAAGAAAATATTTTTGGATTTTTATATTTTTTTTAATTTTTTTTATATTTTTTATATTTTTAAAATATTTATACGAAAATAAACTTTCAAGACGAAAGGATCTTCAAGGCACTAACTTCAAACACCACGTGTAAATCGTACACCTCTCCCCGGCAACGGCGCCAAAAACTAATTCGTCCCGAAAGACTAGTCGAGTAATTTAATATATAAGTAATCACGTCGGATAAAAATTACTTTGGGAAAAGTAATAATAGATCCTTCGGATATCGTGTCCCAACGAGAGATGAATTTAAAATTCAAGAAAGCATTTTGTTTGATGCTTGATTGCCAAATATTTTTGCTTTTGATTTAAAACTAAATATAAAATAAAACTAAGCTAGATTATACTAAATAACAAATAAGCAAAGCAATCGAACGAAAAGATATATATATATATAAAGATATGTTTGCTAAGTGAAATGTTTAGATCCTTAAGTGTGAATTATTAATTAATTAAGCTCTTATCAACGAATCAATTTCTTTCTAATAAATTATTTTCTCACAACGTTGGTTTTTATTGAAAACAATTTTTATCAAGAGATAGATTACTAAATTAATACCTAATTATTCTAACGGCTTTTGCCCGCTTGAATAACCAAAACACTAATTTAAGTAATATAAAAAATCACTAATCAATATTTTCACTTTTATAATCACACTTAATTCACTAAACAATTTATCACTTAACAAGCATAAATAAAATCTACTCACTAAGCATACTAATCAACAAATAAGCAAACATAATTATTTAGCACGAGTATTTATTTATTTTTTGGAGTTTATTCTTTTATATGTTGTTGGATGAAGAGGGACAGGGTGAATCGGCTTGATGATTATTGGCTCGATGACATTAGGGTTTTTCACTAAACCCTAATCCAAAGTTATTTATCAATGTTCTTGGTTCGTTATTCAATTTGGGTTCTTTTGATTGAATATGCTCATGATACGACATGTAATCTGAAGATCAAGAAAGCTGTATTAGATCAAGGGTTTGAATTCATGACTACAAGATTGTCAACGATACAAGAAAAGTAACATGTTTGTGTTGCTTATTCGTGTTGGTACTGCCATGAGAATGATGAATTAGTGACAGCCTAGTAACAGATTAGTTACACTTAAAGCGTCACAAAAAGCTATGGGAGGAAGGAGTAATCAGATCTGTGACAGTTTAGTGACAGATAATGTGTTGCTACAGGCTATGGGAGGAAGGAGAATGCTAATTTGTGACGGATTCACGATGGCTTTATGACACTAAAAAGCGTCGTCTGGATACTTAAAAAAAGGTATCCTTAAATAGTAGTTATAAGTTAGTACTGCTCGTTGTTCTTGTTACTACTGTTTTCCTTATTAATTAGTACTGTTATTAATGTGTTTGTACTGATGGCCTTAAAAAGTTAGTACTGCTCTGGTTTATAGTTTGTACTGCCAGTTTCATCAGATATCAGATAGTGAAGGCTTTTAGTACTGTCAGTTATGCCCAATATCGAACAACACACGTTAGAAAGCTATCGGACAACACAGGAAAACCAAGTTTGTTTGATTTTGGTTTTTATTCTTTGGTTTTCGAATTGGAAGAGTACAGGTTGGTTCCAACACACACAGTTTGATTATTGGTTTGTTCAGAAGGTTCTTGGACAAACAGAAGGTTTTTGGATTATGGTTTACATGTTCTTAACAGATTTAAAGGCTCATATTTTTGGATTCATTGGAATAATTGGTTACGAAGATAGTTATTTATCACTTATTTGGAGTTGAAGTTGAGTTTCACAGGTTTGTGTTTTATCATATCTCAAATGGCTTACAACGTTTAGAGATAACTTGTTCGTGCTTAGAAACGATGTGACGAAGACTTGTCAAATCTAGCAAAGGTGTGTGATCTAACTTATGGTGCTCAATGCTCACATTTTCTATCACTTTGGTTATGTGTCTCATAGAAGATGAGGATTTTGTCAAGAGGTTGCGATCTACTTATACTTTGGTCTTGGTATGAGTTTGACGTCACGTGGATAGTATAAGATACAAGACACAAGTTTGGGTTGTTTTACTTCAGCATAGAGCATAGAAATTGGTATACTTTGTTTTCTTTCATCTTTTTGTTGATCATGACATAGAGCTTAAAGAATTTAAAGATTCAAGAAATGGTTAACATATGGGTTTCAGGGGAAGCTTATTGTTAAAATGTTTAACCATTTACATGCACCACATGAGGTGAAGGTTTTTACTACTGTAAGTTATTATTACTACTGCTAGTTTAAGTTTCTACTGCTCAAGTTCATTTATCTTAAGGTGCGTCATGGAGGGTAATTTGAGTTGTTGGAAGGCTGGATTAGAAGTGTGATAGTGGTTTGTGGTTGTCAAAATCAAAGTTGCATACTTTAGTCCCCTATTTGATTATGACAAAAAGGGGAAGAAGGCGTTACAAAGATGATTTGCAACTTGTAGATCCTTGGTGGTATAGTTCTATTCTTTCATATATATTAGCTTCAGGGGAAGAAGCTCGTGCTTATTTTGGTTTTGTCATTATCAACTAGGGGAAGATTATTAGGAATTATATTTGAGTTGATAAGACAAAACATATGAAAGATGAAGGACTTAAAAGACAAAGGAGGAATTCTTTAAATGATGGAAGATTACAGAAGATTTCCAAGAAGATAATTATAAAAGTTAGGAAGATTTAGTTGTTTCCTAATACTTATCCTTTGTAAACCTAATATCTCTAGTATATAAAGAGATATAGGTCGTATAGTTTTCTGTGTGTCAAGATGTAAAACACCAGAAAAGTGTGTGTGTTCTAGGCGTCAAGTTCTCTAAGGAGACGCCTAGGTTTAGTGTTTTAGCCTCAAGAATCTTATGATTCCTGTTATAGTTCATTGATGTAACCGTATTATTCTGATCAAATAATATTAGGGCTTGGAATGTTTGGTAAAACCTTGTTGAATAACATTGATGTTCTTATTCCGCTGCATGTTATGTTCAATGTTATTATCCTAGATATAGATCTAAACAATCTGAGCTTACAACGATTCTTTAGACTCCACGGATCTATACTCCTAAAACTCACAATCAAATAAGCTAAGTTAAGCTTATACGAAATAAGAAGCTAGGAGATAAAAAGAAAACGAAATAAGCAAATGCTTGCTTATTCGAATCTAGAAGAAAAGAAAAGAAAGGAAATAGAATAAGCTAAAGCTTATTTGAATATATAAGCTTTAAACAAATCGAATAAGCTATAATAAGCTTATTCGAGTGAGAAATAAAGCTAGAAGAGACAATAAGCAAAACTTATTAACGAATAAGCTAGATCGAAAACTTATTAAAGAGCTTATTAGATCAAAAGTTGTTAAACAAATAAGTAATCAAAACCGATAAGCTAATAATAGCTTATTAAATTTATACCTTATTTATTAATAAGTTTCAAAAATAAGCTATTCAAGAAGCTTAAAAGAATAATAAGCTAAAAGAGAAAAAGAAGAATTAAGCTGAACAATAAGCACTTTAAACAAAAATCTTCATTCCATTAAGCTAAAGAGATCTAATTACAATAAGCTCTAATAAGCTGAACCAGCTTTTACAATATTTGAAATAAGCTAAAACTAAAATAAGCTAAAACTAAAAAACTACACTAAAAATTTGAGAGTAAACTATATCAATCTAACACCCTACTGTTGATTCGCGTCTGTTTATAAAGCCCAAAGTGGGTGGGGGCATTTTTGTCTTTTCAGACCTCCACCGCCTCATTAACTGCCTATGATTGGCTCAACCATTGCCTCGGATCTGGAGCATGCTTCCTAGTCATAGACAGTTGTATTTATACCCGATCCACCAATCAGAGAGTATAACAACCCAAGATTTTTCATCAAATGCAAAACCTATTTTACTATTATCACAATTGTACGGGGAAATTTTTCGCTTTATTACATTACTTGCATTGTCAATATCTCATTAAGCAAGGTAACTTGTATAACTAAAGTAAACGAGCTTACGCAACCTATCTATGGCCATCCTGTCTTCATATATATCAAGCAAACATCATCACATATCAAGTCAATATCATAATATCATTATTACAAGGTACATTATTCCTAAAAGGTACCATTTGCAACATCATATCAAAATGGGCTTTAAACCATTATCGGATGCCCTAAACCCTAATCTCATGGAAGGGTTAACCCCTAAATTGAAGCACAAGTACTAAGCATTATGTACAAGTAATATGATATCTCATTTGAAATATAAAATCTCTTCAAGTCAAAGTACAAATCTCTAAAAGCTCAATGTACAAGTCATTAAGCATGATCTCTAAAATAGCCGTTTTACCTCCGTTTTCATTCTAATTTCTTCACCACCACTTTTGTACAAGCTACTACACTCAATATACAATGTGTAAACCCTAATTATTCTATTCATAATCTTTCATACACATTTTTACTCTTAAAACCCTAATTCAAAACTCAGAAACCCTAACCCGAGCTAAATACTACACTATGACCCGTTTCTTGGCTTTTATCCATTGTAAACCCAAACCAACACTCAATTAAGTTGTAATAACTTATTTTACAATCCTATTCAATCATTATTTCATCATTACTTCATCATTTTACTTCACTTATACGTAAAACATATCCTAGAAACCCTAAATGTACCTAATTAGTTCATTTAACCCGCTTACTCGTTTTAAACCATTCTAATCCCAAATAACCAACCAAGGGCCATTGTAAACTCATAAAATAAGTTTACAAATCATCATCTATCATTTACTTGGCAATGTGTAAGAAATCAAAGCCTAGAAAACCTTAACGAATCCAGAAAACCCTAATTATGCCCTAATTGTGATTTTGACCCGTTTTCTCAATTTCAACCCATTTTAACTTAAACCAACGACCAAACTTCATTGATAATACTTTATATAAGCCCTAGGATTTGTATTCCATCATTCTTAATCAAGAGTATGCAAAATATAAGCCAAGAAAGTCAAGAAAACCTATAACGAGCCCTAGTTGACCGTACTCCCATTTCTTCACATGCTAATCAGTTTTAACCTAAACGAAATTGCTAATCTTTGTAATTAATGTAATCCCAGACCTTAACAACCTATTTCATCATTCCTTAATCATTTATAACACAATGTACCTTGTTAAAACCTTTGAAGAAACCGTCGAACCCAAAATAGACCCGGTTTGCTTCTATGACCATTTTAACCCCTCTAAATTGCTACCATGTACAAATGACCACCCAATAACTCTTCTAGAAACCTTCAAGCAGCTTATGCACCTACTTAGACCAATCCTTGGTCAAAATTAAGAGCACATGGCCTCTCCTTTGTCCTCTTCAGCCGCGGCATACACCAAACACAAACACCTCATCAAAGCTACTTCATAGACCTCCACCATTGATTTCCTAGCTTCTACACATCATACCCTAGACCCTCTATGTGTTAAGACCAGATCCTAAGGCTTGCTTACTCATTATACCTTCAAATGGGTATAAATAGGGGCATAGTGTGTTCATTTTTCTTCATCCCCCACTTCCTCCTCTATAACCCTTCATAGTAGCAACTCCTTGCTCAATATGAATTCTAATAGATCTTAAGAAGTCTCAAGTACAGAAAGGAAGCAAAAGAAACCAAGAATTGAAGCCCCGGAGTGAAGATACAAGGCGTACGAGTGGAAATACTACCCGAAACGACCCATTTCCACCATTTTTGATCATTGAAGCTCAAACCCAGGTTTTGAATGTTCTAATTCTGCTACTACACCCTTATAATGTTCATATGATCCTAAATATACTCTTGTTAAAGTTTCATAACTCAATTCATGCTCATTTTCCATTTTGATCCAAAACCGTACACCCGAAACCCTAATTTCGCGTTTTTCTTAAAACTAAATGTTATAATGATTAAATATTGTTATAATATATCCTAGCATGCTTAACTAATGTTAAAATAACCACTTTATTGATTAATGAAGGAATTTGAACTTAAAACCCGCGCGTTTACGTTTTGAAACCCTAATATGACCCGTTTTACTTCCTAGCTTAACGAATCGTTAAATTAAACTTGTGTTATGTTAAAACTTCATATTTTAGTTTATTATAACTTATAAATGTCTATTGAAATGTTAAAATAAGCTTGCATGGCAATTTGGACATGTTTTGTAATTATAATCCATGCAAAGGGTATATATCGTAAATTTCAGAAACTTATAACTAAAAGGACTAAAAGTGTCATTTTATCAAAGTTATAACTATAGGGGTCTATTATGTCACTTTTCAAAGTCCAAGGTTTACTTGGTATATCTTTCAAAGTTGAAGGACCAAAGTCGTAAAAATGCAAACCCTAGGGGTCTACTTGCAATTTTCCAAACCCTAGGGTCTAAAATGTAACATTTTGAAAAAGTATAAAAACACATTCAAAACATTACCAGACATAACTTTAATTAACGCTTGACGTGCTTAACATTTCCAGATATTGAATAAAACGCTTAAAACCGATCATCCGGAAGCTATATTGTACCACAATACTAGGGAGCTTCATATTAAGAGGTTTCATCTTGGTATTACGTTCTGACTGAGTTGTTGGGTTTACGATTTAAAGTGCCCTAGCTCCTCAAACGTTTACTGAATGACTTCTGAATTATGATGGCCCGAACGGTGATACAATAATTCCAAACTCTTCAATCAAACTCATAACTCTTAAAACTAAAGTTTTAGAGTACAATCTTCCTAAGACTCAACATATTTACTCAGGTTGCGTGACGTGGCTGTTTATTATCATTTTGCTATATCAACCTTCCCTGGTTAAGATTGTGATAAGGTCGTCAGCTTTCATTTTGGCATATTTATTACATCTACATATCAGGTGAAGTTCATAACCTCGCCTTTACTTATTTACATGTTTTATAAACCCGCGAGGGGGATACATGCTTGTTACAAACTCTTTTACATACTTGTTTATCTTATAACAATGTGATTACTTTCCAAAGACTTATACATGCTTAAACCATGAATACAAGTGTCTTTACAAGTTATATGCTAATCTGATATACCATTATCACTAATGTCTAAGTTACTTTATGCCAAAAGTCCCTCATTATCATGGACCATTAATCACTTTCGGGTGAACGCAAATATTATGGATAGATCTATCAGGATTGACGAATCCTGTTTGTGTTAGCCGGATAGGTAACCAAACACACTATATTTGAATTTCATAGGTATATGGCAATTACCTACACCGAGGGCCATTATCTCTATATATATATCACATCATTTTGGGTATATATATACACTAGTCAGTTTGTGTGCCATGAGCTTAGACCAGACTATACTATACCAGACAAGACCAAACAGACCAAATAAGGCAATAACGGGATAATACATTGTTACTATGATAATTGTATTCGTTGCAATTATTACTAATAACGGGTGTATAATAACAATATCATAATAATTGTGTTTAAACAATTATTACACTATGACTTGTATTCAAACTGCTTATCAAACCTATGAATTTCACTCAACCTTTGTGTTGACCCTTTCTAGCATGTTTATCTCAGGTAATTGAGCAAGTTGCGGCACGGAGTGGCATGGACTCAAAGATGGTTGAACTGTTATCATTCAAACTTGATGTTTTAGATTTTGGGACCTGCATTTTGTAAAAACTCTAATTATAATGAATGATAACTAAATTTTTCCAACAACGTCTCTTTTAAAGTTGTTTTCTATGATTATGATTGTTGTATCCATGAAGTAATACCCCAGATTATCTTCCGCTGCTATATTGTAAAAATGGGGGTGTTACAACTCTCCCCCTCAAACAACGACCCGTTTTCTATTAAAAGAGTTGTAGTCGTTGATTGAGATGAAAAGATCAGGTAAGCGGCTCTACCATCACCATTGTTTTACTATAATCCCATAATGCTTGGATATAAAGTAATCCATGCCCAGACATCAAACCGGGTTGCAATTTGAAGTAATTGCAAGCCTTTTAGTAATTCCAAATGACTTAAAATATTTCCTAAGTTTTTAAGTTTAAGTTTTTTTTTAGACCTATGTACAAAGGATACACGAAGGCATTTTGTTTACTCATCCTTTCCTTCTTGAAGACGTCTGAGAGTTTCAGGGGTCAAACTCTTCATGCCTAGGCGTAGAAGAAGAAATTCGAACCGTTCTCTTGGTAATGCTTTTGTGAGAATGTCTGCAAGTTGATAGTTCGTTTCCACGAAGTAGAGTTCAACCACTCTATTTTCCACTTGCTCTCGGATGAAATGGTGACGTATGTCGATGTGTTTTGATCGAGAGTGCTGGACGTTGTTACAGCAAAGAGCAATTGCACTCTTGTTATCACAGTACAGAGGAATTTTATTGAAGTCAAATCCGTAGTCTTTGAGCTGTGATCGCATCCAAAGGATTTGAGCACAACATCCAGACATGGCGATGTATTCAGCCTCTGTAGTTGATATTGCAGTGCTTCTTTGCTTCTTTGATGACCAGCTAACCAATCTATCTCCAAGAAACTGAGCACTTCCCGACGTACTTCTTCTTGAATCTTGACATCCCGCATGATCCGCATCTGCATAAGCTGTTAGTGACATGGCGTTGTCTTTCGGATACCAAAGACCCATGTTAATGGTTCCTTTCAAGTACCGAAAGACACGTTTGATAGCTTCAAAGTGCTTTTTGGTAGGCTTAGCCTGATATCTAGCACACATGCATACGGCGAATACAAGGTCGGGTCTACTGGCTGTAAGGTACATAAGGGAGCCAACCATTCCTCTGAATCGAGTTTGGTCAACTGGAATCCCCATGAGATCCTCGTCCAGTTTCAATCGATCCACCATTGGTGTATCGACAGGGTCAGAGAGATCCATTCCATATTTCTTTAAGGTTTCGAGAGCATATTTTGCTTGGTTAATAAAGATGCCTCTGGGACTTTGAGAAACTTGTAGTCCTAAGAAAAACGACATTTGTCCCATCATCGACATCTGAAATTTGGAGCTCATCTCTTTTGAAAAAAGAAGTTCTAAAGAGCTTATGATATGCTTAATCTATAAATGAAAAGAAATTAAAGCTTAAACTACTTTTATGCTACTGAAATTGATCATGAAATAAGCAAACTCAGGAAATAAGCAAAGAAACACAAACTTCAAATAAGCTAGAGAACTAAATAAGCTGAACTAGACTTTGAAACTTAAAAGACAACTTAAACTACTTATTATCCATCTAAATAAGCTATAAAATCTAGACTTATAAGCTAATTTAACAAATTTAAATCCTAAAGATTCTAAGTACTGTTTTTGGATTTTTCAAGTTTTTATGACTTTTGACAGCTAAATTAAACTAAGGAAATAAGCTAGAAGTTGCAAATTAAGACTTAAATTGTATTAAGCTATATGAAAACTTAAATCCTACTGAATTTAATAAGCTAAATCTTAAAATTACTTATCTAAATTAAGCTAAGAACACAGCAGTACTAACTGAGGTTAGTACTGCTAGTGTAAAAATTCAACAGTACTTTGAAAGTACTGCTGATGCAATTTGATTTTTGAAAACGTAATAAGTAATGAAATAAGCTAGAAAACTAAAACTAAAATCTTAATAAGCTATAACTAAATCTAAAATTAAAACTACTAAATTTGAAAAGCTAAAATTTATACTAACAGTACTAACTTGTGAAGGCAGTACTAACTTAGTTAGGACTGGGATTGAAAGGAGTCATCCCACGCAGTACTAAACTTAGGTAGTACTCGCTAATAGCATTTTTGAGAACTGCACTAAACCAAACACCCTTGTATCATTTTAAACAGGATTTAGAAAAGCGTTTTAGAGAAATTTGATGGAACAGAAACAAATTACAGATGAAAAACTAGCTTAAAACAAACGTTAATAATCATGATGTAAACAACTGAAATAAGCTTATATCTAAGATCTAAACTATTTATAAACTAATATTTTTTGATTTATGATTTTTATGACGAATCAAATGGAAATTAGCAACAAAATATCTATAACTATATAAGCAAAAACAGATTAGGACAAACAACTAATAAGCACTAGAAGACATATTTAAACACTAATAAGCAAAGAGAGTAAGCAAATAATCAATATTAAGCATATAAACTAAAACTAAGCAACTTAAAACTGAAATTTAAGAAGAATGAACAGATAAAACTACTTACTTAATCACTTTAGCTAAACAAAAGGGACCATTTTTAAGTCACTTCAAGCTCCTTAGCTTTAAATAAGCTAAGGTATAAAGTCCTTGGATCTCTTCCAAGGTAAGATCCCCTCCAAAAGCTTAAATTCAATAAGATCATATAAGATTAAACGATATAAGGTTTAGATAAGGTTAATACTGAAATCAAACAGCTCTATTTCAGCTTATTAGACTGAAATGAAGCCTTAATATTAGCTGATTGAGACAACTTATTAAGAGAGCTTATGACTTTTAAAATGAGAGCTTAAGAAAAACAGATTTAAAACACTAAAGACTGAATTCATTAATTTAAACTAAATTAATACTGAGAGAAAGGAGATTACAAAAACATTTAAGTAAAATTACGAAATTAAGCTAAAATTTACTAAAAAGAAAACTAAAAACTAGATGGTGTGTGTGTGAGAAGTGAGGCCTTTTTATAGTGCCAAGCTGAAGCTTCTAGGACTTTTTTCTTGCTACCCAATCCTTCAATCTCTGCCATTCATTTCCTAATCATTTGAGCTTCAATCGTGGCCGTTTGATCAAGATGTGCACACCTGAGGATTGCCAGGCTGGCATTCTTTGATGTGACGTTTGTGTTAGTTTTGTGAGTGAGTTTAGCACAAAACCCACCATTATTTGTGCTTCTTTCTTTGATTACGTGGCCTTTGAGCTTGAGCTAGGATAAGTATCCCCTTGATTAGACTAATTTGTCCTTGCATTTGTGCTTGAGCTTCCTTGAATTGACCAACGCACCCTCTAATTTTGATTTGCCCCTTGTTTTACCATGGGGTGAAAATGGGGGAGACGATGAATAGTAAAAGGGGTTCCCGCCTACTTCTTCGACAGTTAAAACTGTTGGAGTTTGGGAAGTTTACACATTTGGTCCTTGTGTTTCTTTTCTCTCTTTCAAGTTATAAATAACTTTTAAGAAATGCAAGAATGGTCCTTGTGGATTGTTATGAGAAGAATTTGGTAAAGGACTTGGGCTTTGACTGGGGCTTGACATTTCTTGGCTTCGGCTTTGTACTCTTCTGATTCTCGTGTCCGTGCTTGCTTGTTTTTGACTGTTTTCTTGTGATTTTTGACTTATCCATACCTGCACACACAAAACACAAATACAAGCATATTTTTGCCATTGGGGGGGGCAGTTTTGGGTTACTTGGGTTATTTGTTAGTATAAACGGAAGTGTAATTTACACTTATACAAAATTCCCCAAAACTAAACGATTTGTGTGTCCTCACGAATATCACATGCCTTATAACCAAATACCCTCGAAAATTCCCCAAACGTAAACTTTGAAAAGTATGACAAAGAAGTTTTGTAGAAGAAATAGGAGATCACAAGTTATAAAACACCCGACTTCCCATTTTCAAAGATTTATTTTTTTTTAATGATTTTTCTTGATAATTAGCTATCTAATTACAACTTATTTGTGTTGACATAATGAATTGTTTTCATTACCTCTTTGGTAACTTTTAGGATCATAGAACAAAAAGCACAATTAAGTGTCTAAAAGAAATTTCGTCATCCCGATTTTCACTTTGTCCCATGCAAGCTTAAAACAAGATCACCGTTTATTACAAGTCAGACACTAATACTACTATAAATACTTATTGTGTACTCCATTTTCCCCCCACAAATCCACTTTGTAATCACAAGATTTTACTTAAGTCTATACCCGAAGGCTCTTAAGACTTTTTGGTTTTCATATACTTATTAATTCCAAAAATAAAGTGTAATGGTTAAGAACGCAATAATTAACTCCTAGCCCTCTTCAAAAGATCAAATGTTATCAAGAATAAAGTCCACATCGAGGCAACCAAAATTTGGCTTTTATTAGGCTACTTAAGCAAGGTTACCATTCAAGTTCATATACCTAAGGCTCTAAAGACATAATGGACCAATCTTATTTGCACCATAACCTTAGGCTCTTTAAGGCACAAAGTAAGACAAAAAAAAGAACAATATTAAACCTCTTCTTAGTAGGCTACAACATCGGCCACGCCTCCGACAAGATGTAGCAAACATATTTCGACTTCGGATTATATAAGTAAAACCGGTGCCTTTTATCTCGAAGCCACATCGATAGCGAGTCGACAAGAGGTTATTCTACTTATTATGACACCGGACCCTACCTTATATGAAAACTCCAACATCGGCCACGCTCCGACAAGATGTTAGTAATCTGGCAGAGATACTTATTTATTTATTAATTTTTTATTTTAAGCAAATTTAGTATTCCTATGTGTAACTTATCCTAATCACAAATGAACTAAAGAAAACTTTCTTTAGCATAATTATTATCCAAAAAAACCATACAACTCTATTACTAAACATATTTTATACAAGGTGAGACAGAGCTAATGGGGAGAAAGCCACAAATAATACATATGAGCGTGAAGAAATCCAACTATTCTACGTTTAATATCATGACTTATAAATAACACTATCATTTCTTGTTCTTTGCAAGAGAAATTTGCAAATACTTAGCCATATAAAATCCAACTTAGCATATTTAAAATCTACTTGAGATTAGCACAAGTCTTCTTTTACTAACGATTCAAGTCTAGCATGTTTAAAGTCTACGTGAGACTAGCACAAACTATCATCATTAATTTGTTAAGGGAGAAAGCTAGAACTCTATACGGTAACGATCGGGTCAAAAATTACTCTGTATTCTTACCAAAGGAAACCCTACATGTCATGTCTTAACACCTTTTTTTTTTTATATATATATATTTTTTACACATTAAAACTGAATAATAAGACTGGAAAATTTTAAAATTTTGTTACTGTTTGTGGGAAAACGGTACGTGAGAAAAAAATAATAAGCAAGCAACACAAATCGATAGAGTCCCATCCCAAACTTAAAACGAAACATTGTCCTCAATGTTTAAAGTCGGGTTTCTAACGTAAATCTAAGCCGTTTATGAAGTTATGCAAAGAGAAACGTAAATTGATAATGATAAAGGGATATGGATTCTCCCCGAAACTAATTCGCACAAAGGGGATGAAAAGCACGAGTTTGAACGGGATAAATCAACCGGGACACGAGAGGCTTCAAAGAAATTTTGGGTGAATCCAGCAAAAATCACTACAACAAGCAACACACATCGAGAAATTGGAGAACAATCCTCTCTCAACACAACACAACACATTAATAAGAAAATTAGAAAGAAAATAGAAAGGGATAAGCAGGGGTGAACTCCCACGAAAGGCGGCTTGTTTTTATTGTCACCCAGAGTCGCAAGCTCGACTCGATCCCTGAATTTAGTTGTCCTTAGGGAAAGTCTGGAGGTCCGGGATAACCAATGGTGGTGTATCCCCTCCATAGTAATGCTTAAGACGGTGGCAGTTGACTTTGAAATTAGAACCCATCAGGCAGGAGATAAACTTGGCAGTGCCATAAGGATAAACTTCGGTGATTGTGAAAGGTCCGGACCATCGGGACTTGAGCTTTCCGGAGAAAATCTTTAATCGGGAGTTGAACAGAAGGACTTGATCACCAACATTGAAGATTCGGTTCTTTATCTTGGAATCGTGTAGCTTCTTTGTCTTCTCCTTGTAGATTAACGAATTCTCATAAGCTTGATCACGAAGCTCGCTAAGTTCATTGAGTTGAAGCTTTCGATGATCGCCCGCGGTCTTTAAATCGAAGTTGGCATGCTTGAGAGCCCAATACGCTTTGTGTTCTAGTTCAACTGGTAAGTGACACGCTTTTCCATAGACTAACTTGTACGGAGTACATCCAATAGGAGTCTTGTAAGCGGTTCTAAAAGCCCATAATGCATCATCTAGTTTGTCGGACCATGAGGCACGGTTTTCTCCTACCGTCCTCTCCAAAATTCTTTTAAGACCTCGATTCGTGACTTCAACTTGACCACTCGTTTGAGGGTGGTAAGGAGTCGAAAGACGATGGGTGACACCATATTTAGACATAACTTTATCAAATTGTCGTTACAAAATGGGTCCCTCGGTCGCTTATGATTGCTCTCGGAGCACCGAATGGAGAAAAGGGATTTTAAGAACTTAACAACTACCCTAGCATCGTTGGTGGGGAGCGCTTTCGCTTCAACCACTTGGAAAAGAAGTCGACGCTACTAAATAATTTTTTACCTCTAGACGACGGAAAAGGTCCCATAAAATCAATTCCCCATAAATCGAAAATCAACAAACTTGGATTACGTATTTGGGAGGCATCTCATCATGTTAGAGATTTTGGCCTTGTCTTTGGACAAGCATCACAAGTTTTTGACGAATCGTAGGCATCCTTATAAATGGTAGGACCACAATAAAAACCGGCATCAAAAATCTTCTTGGCGGTAAAGTTGGCACCATAGTGTCCCCCGGTGGGTCCACTGTGACAAGCTTCGAGAATTTCGAGAGCTTCTTTGCCATCTACACACCTTCGGATTATTTGATCCGCACAAGTCTTGAAAAGAAAAGGGTCATCCCAAAAATAATGTTTTACATCTTTAAAGAACTTGTTTTTCTCTTGAGTCGACATTCCTTTTTTAATGAATTTCCCCGCGTGGTAGTTAGCAAAATCGGCGAACCACGGGGTACTTTGGTCTTTAGCAGTTAACACACTTAAAGTCTCGGTAATTTCTTTTGGGTCAAAAACATTTTCATAAGGGTTTTCGAGACGAGAAAGGTGATCGGCTGCATAGTTTTCAGCTCCCTTGGTATCGATAACCTTAAAATCAAATTCTTGAAGAAGTAAGACCCATCGAAGCAATCTTGCTTTGGCGTCTTTCTTGTTGAAAAGGTATTTCAAAGCGGAGTGATCAGTGTAAACAACACTCTTGTTCATGATTAGATATGATCGAAACTTTTCGAAAGCATAAACTACTGCAAGCATCTCCTTCTCTGTTGTTGTATAATTCGTTTCTGCTTCAGTCATTGTCTTGCTAGCGTAATGAATTGGTCGAAAATGCTTCTCAATCCTTTGTCCTAGGACCGCACCTATTGCATAATCACTTGCATCGCACATGATTTCAAAAGGTTGGTCCCAATTTGGAGCAATGAGAATTGGAGCTTCGGTCAACTTCTTTTTCAATGTTTGAAAGGCTAGAATGCAATCTTCAGAAAAAATGAAAGGAGTGTTCTTTTCTAAGAGATGGTTCATGGTGAGAGATTTGGAAAAATCTTTGATAAATCTTCGATAGAATCCAGCATGCCCAGAAAACTTCGAAGTCCATTTGACGGTCCGTGGAATGAGGAAAGCTTACAAATACATCAACTTTGGCCTTAGCGAGACTTCAATCCTTTTCTAGAGATCTTATGTCCTAAGACCAATGCCTTCCTTTTAACCATGAAATGGCTCCTTTCCAATTTAGTGCTAATTTGGTGTCTTCACACCTTTTAAGCATTTTATCTAAATTGGCAAGACATGAGGAAAAAGAATCTCCAAAAACTGAAAAATCGTCCATAAAAACCTCCATTGTTTTCTCTATCATGTCGTGAAAAATGGCCATCATACAACGTTGGAAAGTTCCGGGAGCATTGCACAAACCCGAATGGCGTAGGAAAAAAAAAAAAAAAAAACGGTACGCAAAGTTCTGTATGGGCACGTGAAAGTAGTTTTTTTTCTCTTGAGCTTCAGGTTCAATGGAATTTGAAAATACCCAGAAAAACCATCTAAGAAACAATAAAACTCGTTGCCGGCTAATCGCTCTAACATCTGGTCCATGAAAGGTAACGGAAAATGGTGCTTTGACAAGTTTGCTTCGTTCAACTTCGATAGTCGATTGCAAAACTCCCCATCACCGTAACAATCTTGTAGGCACCAGCGTCATTTTCTTTCGTTTGTAACAACTGTCATACCACCTTTCTTGGAACGAGAGCAATGGACGGACTAACCCATGGACTATCCGAGATCGGATAAATCAATCCTGCGTCAAGAAGTTTTTCTACTTCTTTCTTGATGACGTCGTGGATTTTAGGGTTAACCCTCCTTTGATGTTGCACTGAAGGTTCGTAATCATCTTCTAAAAGGATTTTGTGTGAGCAAAATTCTGGATCTATGCCTCGGATATCAGAAAGTTTCCAAGCAATTGCTTGTTTTCGATTTTTTAGAACGTTAATGAGTGAGGTCTTTTCATTTTGGCTCAAATCTTTTGAAATTATGACTGGAAGTTTGTTATTTTCCTCTAAAAACGCATACTCGAGATGCGGAGGTAACTCTTTAAGCTCGACTTCGGGAATTTCATCTTTTGGTTCAAGTGAAGACTCTTTTGGTTCAACAACTTTAAGATCTTTTTGAATTCCGGGTGAGTAATCTCCTTGGTCTGGTGAAGGTAATGGATCATTGTTGAGAAGTGCCTCGAGAATGAGAATGTCACCCTCGGGATCATAGTATGTAGCATTGAAAACTGGTGAAACTGGTTCATCATCGATTGCTATGAAAGCATCGGCTTCCTCAAAGAGTAGAAAATCACTTTCATCAAAAGGAGTAAGTGTTGGAGATGAAGTAGAAACAATCGGATCGAAGTATGGAGAAGGATTGTTGTAAGCAACGGAATCGGAAAATCCAAGTACTTCTTGTTGAGACTCCTTCACAAGTGACATCAATTAGATCAACTTTCTTCAATGATTCGAGATTGTTGTACGAAATGGAAGGAGCATCACCACATTTAAGGGTTAACGATTGATCATCATTCCTAAGAGTAATCTCTCCTTCATAAACATCGATTAAAGCATGAGCCGTCCTAAGAAAGGGTCGCCCGAGTATCAATGGTACTCGAGGATCGGCTATAAAATCAAGAACAACGAAATCGGCGGGAAAGTAAAACTTCCCTACTTTGATAAAAACATTTTCAGCTACACCGGTTGGTTTGGAAATTGTACGGTCGGCTAATTCTAATACCATTTTTGTTTCGGTTAGGCCTGAGAGTTGAAGCTTTTTCCAAATGGATAAAGGCATAAGATTGATACTAGCACCTAAATCGGCAAGGGCTAAGTAACTATCGAACTCTGAAAAATCACATGGAATGAGAAATCGACCGGGGTCACCTAGCTTTTCTGGAAGCTTTTTTAGGACAACCGCACTACAATTTTCATTCAACGGCGTTTTGGTTAATTCGATCAACTTGTCTTTGTTATTAAGCATCTTTTTAAACATCGGAGCAAACTTTGGCATATGAATAAGAGCATCCGCGAAACTTAGCTCAAAGTGAAGATTACGGAAAATTTCCATAAACTTTGAAGCTAGGATATCATCCTTTTCACGAATCTTTTGTTTTGAGTCTTGATGGGGTAAGGCAAAACAAGGTTGGCTTTTGTGGCAACGAAAGAGGTTCTTCGATTGGTTCTTTGTCTTTGGTTTGTTCTTGGACGAATGGAGGAGGTTGGATGTCTTCGGTGCTCGGTAGCTCCGTATCCTTTGTCACCTCACTTTCCTTTTCCACCACCGGCGGTGGAATCGGAGGTCCATCGTATGAAATACCACTACGAGTTGTAATTGCCTTGGCTTCATTTCTTGGGTTTGGAATGGTATTGCTTGGTAAAGAACTTGAACTTGAAGGTTGGTTTGTGTGATAGTTTTGCATGAAACCGAGCATCATTTTCTGAAAATCATCTTGCTTCTTTTGAGAACTCATGTAAACTCTTTTGAAAATCATTTGAAAATTATCCAACTTCATTTGCAAATTATTCATGTTCGCATCATTAGCTTTAGAATAATTTTCAAATCCGTTTTGAGACACTCTCGAGAGTTGTAAAAACGGGAGGTAAATCGTGATTTACCAAAGGTTGAATTTGTTGGAGGTTTGGATGTGGTTTAGGTAAACGTTCTTGATTGTTAGGACGGTTTTGATTAAAATTACCTCCACGGTTTTGGTTGAAATTAGAATTGGTTCCTTGATATCGGTTTTGGTTGGTTTGGACATTTGGTTGATTGAAACCCGGTGGTCTCATTTGACTTGCCAAATTGGAAGGTTGGTTTCTTTGGAGAAAATTACCAACAGCTGCGGTTTGTTGAAATTGTTGGATGTTGTCATGAAAAATGGGAAAATCATTTCCACCTCGAGTTAACGGACAATGGTTAAAATTATGATTTGATCCACAAGTAACACATACTTCCTCAACTGCTTTGACGGGTGCAGGAGTAGTAACAACTAAAGCTTTCATTGAGTTCGAACATTTGGGTCATCTGATAAGTCCCCAGTCATCTTATCCTCGAGAGAAGCGGCTATTTGTTGCATATCGAAAGAATTATTAGAAGGTGAAGAATTAGAAAGAGGAGCATCCGTACTCACTCTTGAATCATTAGCACGACTTCTGGAGTAACGAACTTTTGACTTGCTTTCAATAATTGCTAAACCTTCTTGAGGCATCTTGTCTAAGAAATTGCCACCTGCTGCAGAATCTAAGGCATCTTGATCGTTTGAATTCAAAGAATTATAAAAAGTATCGAGTTGGTGGAGTTCCGAGAAGCCATGGTGAGGACATTGACGAAGGAGTCCTTTAAAACGTTCCCATGCTTCGTTAAAGGTTTCGTTGGGTTCTTGGAAAAAATTGGTGATTTTGTTTCGGAGGTAAGTTGTTTTTGATGGTGGGAAGAATTGGTTTATGAATTTTGAAACAAGGTCGTCCCATGTGAGAATTGATCTAGGAGGTTCCTTGTCTAACCAATCTCGGCTTCACCTCTAGAGGAGAAAAAGGAAAAAGCAAAAGCTTTATCGAAGTGTTCGGAACTTCGGGATGTCTAAACGTTGAAGTGACCTTGTTAAAAAATCGAAGGTGATTGTGAGGATCTTGTCTACCCGTAAACTTATTACTTTGCACAAGATTGATTAACGGTTGCTTAAGCTCAAAATTATTAGCATTGATCGGTGGAACAACTATAGCATCTTCATAACCCTACGATGGGTGCTTTGTAACATTGAGGCCATCGTTCGATTGTTCGGCCATTGGAATCAACTTTTGTTCAACAATTGGTTCAACCGGAAGAGTTTGTTGTTGACGACGTCTACGAGATTGCGAACGAGTGCGCATAAAAAGAAAAACTAACAATCAAAAAGCAAAACTTTACACTAATTTTTTTTTAACAATGAATTTTAACGATTACACGGAAGAGACTTAAACCAAATAATCAACTACTTCACGGTAGCTCTTGAAAATTGCTTTTCAAGGTGAGCCGTACTTGGTAGAGACACAAATGGCAAGTGTTAAATCTTTGATTACGAATTGGGAACAATTGCAAGTTCACCGGAAATTGAAATGATAATATCTCAATAGAAGATATTATATGTTGGTGTTCGATTACCAACTTTGTTTATTTTATTTCTTTTTTTTAAAGGACAATTTTTTATTTTTTATATTTTATAATTTTTCCAAAAAATGATTTGCAGTTTTAACACACGTAAAAATATATATAAAATATAATATCTTAAAAGAGAAATTAAGAAGATTACCAAGTTACCCTTGATAAAATTCACTCTCAAAAATATATATAATATAATATAAAATACGTATATCAAACCGGGTAAGTATGATCACCCGGGTCGTTATCCCCAATGACTAGTGAAATTGAAACCACGTTTAGGTTCGGATCCTGATTTGAATGAAGCAAAGATATTTGATTTGGAAAGAAATAAAAACCCTAATTTTTACTTTTTAATTAAAGTCTAATTAAACTAATTAAAATTTAAATCTAATTTCTTAATAAAACTAATAAACTTAATTAAAAACTTAACAAAGGACTAATGGCAAAAATACCTAAGAAACTAACGGGGAAACTGATTTGAATGGAACAAAGATATTTTGGATAAGCTATTACTACGAAATTAAGAAGCAACAAATAATGACAATTAAGCAAATAAACAAATTTTAAATCCTAAAAATGTAAACTAAATTTTCACTAAATAAAAAAAAACTTAACTAAGGACTAATGATGCAAAAAGGAAGAGGACTAAAGGGGAAAAACACTTACTGACGGGGGAAACTAACTGGCAAACAACTAAGATCGAAAAGTTACACTTTCTACCCTAAGAATCTATCCCGACAACAAACTAAGACCCGAATTAAGGTGAAATTTAAAAAGTGCTTAAAATGAAAAACTCAAAGAAGCAAAGTTGTAAAAGAAACTAAGGGGAATAAAATTAATAAAAGCTACTAGGGCTGAAAATCTCAAATAAGCTCAGGAAGAGCTTATTTCTAAACTGATTACAGAAAGTGAGGTTTTGAGCTTACTTCTACTTAAACAGCCATAAAATGCTCAAATTTAAAAGCGAAATTTAAAAAAGGAAAAGGATCTAGAAAGCTTTAATGATGTGCTATCTAATATGGCAAAGAAATTAAGCTTAAACGTACTTTTGAGCTACTGAAATTGAACATGCAAATAAGCAAACTCCAGGAAATTAAGCAAAGAAACACAAACTTTAAATAAGCTAGAGCACTAAATAAGCTGAACTGAGACATTTGAAACTTAAAAAGACCAACTTAAACTACTTATTATCCATCTAAATAAGCTATACTCCTCATCTAGACTTATAAGCTAATTTAACAAATTTAAATCCTAAAGATACTAAGTACTGTTTTTGGATTTTTCAAGTTTTTATGATTTTTGACAGCTGAATTAAACTAAGTTAATAAGCTAGAACTTTCAAATTAAGACTTAAACCAAATTAAGCTATATTAAAACTAAAATCCTACTGAATTTGATAAGCTAAATCTTAAAATTACTGTTCTAAATTAAGCTGAGAACACAGCAGTATTAACTGAGGTTAGTACTGCTAGTGTGAAAATTTAGCAGTACTTTTGAAAGTACTGCTGATGCAATTTTGACTTTTGAAAACGAAATAAGCAATGAAATAAGCTAAAAAAATGACAACTAAATTCTTAATAAGCTATAACTAGAGCTAAACTTAATACTACTAAATTTGAAAAGCTAAAATTTATACTAACAGTACTAACATGTGAAGGCAGTACTAACTTTTTAGTTAGTACTGGTAGTGTAAAGAGTCAGCAGTACTAACTTAGGTTAGTACTGCAGTGCAAATTTTGTGACTTGCCCTAAACCAAAAAAACCTCTATTAGGATTATGACAGGATTTAGAAAAGCTTTTTAAGAGAAAATTTGATGAACAAAAACTAATACCAGATAAAAACTAGCTTAAAACAAATTTAATAATCATGATTAAACAACTGAATAAGACTTAATCTAAGATCTAAACTATTTAAACTAATATTTTTGGATTTTATGAGTTTTTATGACAGAAACTAGCTACTAATATCTATAACTAATAAGCAAAAACAGATTAGGACAAACAACAATAAGCACTAAAAGACAAATTTAAAAACGACTAATAAACAAAGAGAAATAGCAAATAAGCAATATAAAAGCATATAAACTAAAAGTAAGCAACTTAAAACTGAAATTGAAAGAAAAGAAAAGAGGAAACATACTTAATCCTTTAGCTAAACAAAAAGGAACCAATTAAAGGCAGCTACAACTCCCCTAGCTTATTAGAAGAAGCTAGAGTAAAGTCCTTGGGATCTCTTCCAAGTTAAGATCCCCTTCCAAAAGCTCAAATTCAATAAGATCCATATAAGATTAAACTGATTTAAGGTTTAAGTAAGATTATAACTGAATTCAAATAGCTCTATTTCAGCTTATAGACTGAAAGAGCTTAATATAAGCTTATTGAGACAATTTGGCTTATTAAAAGAGCTTATGACTTTAGAAAATGAGATTTAAAACATTAAAGACTGAATTTCATTAATTAAAGCAGCTGATTACAATACTTGAAAAAGGAAAATTACATTTAAGAAAAATATAAATTTAAGCTAGACTAAATTACTAAAAACTAGATAAAAAAACGTAAAAGCTAGATGGTGTGTGTGTGAGAAGTGAGGCCTATTTATAGTGCTAAGCTGAAGCTTCTAGGCCCTCTTGCCTTGCTCTCCAAACTTTTAATCCTGGCCAATCATTTCTTCAATCATTTGATCATCAATTGTAGCCGTTGGATCAATATGTGGACACCTGAGGATTGCCAGGCTGGCATTCTATTGATGTGACGTTTGTGCTTCTTTTGTGAGTATTTTAGTACAAAAACCCACATTAATTTGTGCTTTCACCATTGTTGACATGGCTTTCTTTGATGGGGATTGGCCAATGGGAGGGTTTGGTGATGTAATTCTCTGCCATGTCAGTCCTTGTCAACCGAATTGTCCTTTGTACCCTCTAATTTTAAAAACCCCTTTGTTTTGAGTGGAGGGTGAAATGGGGAAGACGATGAACAGTGAATGGTAGTTACCCGCTTTTTTTATAACTGAGTACGGGGTAAAATTCAGTTGAACTTTGCCCTCTTGACAATTTCAGTCCCTTTCTTTCTTTTCTTCTTTTTCAAGTTATAAATAACTTTTGGAAATTACAAGATTGGTCCTTGAGGCTTTATAAAAGAGGAAATGGCTAGGGGATTAACTTTGGCTTGGCTTCGGCTTTGTACTCTTCTGAATCTCGTGTCCGTGCTTGCCCGTTTTTGATTGTTTTCTTGCAATTTTTGACTTATCTGCACCTGCACACACACAAAACATAAATACAAGCATATTTTTGCCATTTTTGGTCTATTTTGGGTTTAATTGGGTTATTTTAGGTATAAATGGATATGTGTATTTTACACTTATCAGTAAACATAGTTTTCTTAAAAATAAAGAGACATTCACATAAAGCGATGTCATAACGTATTCATAAGATCATTTCAAAAATAGTTTTTCCCAAACACCATCAGGATACACTTCAAAATGATTTTCATAATGCGACATCAATATAATATATGTTACTCAAACAAGGGACATCGTAATACTAAAAGGGATTGTAAAATACCGTAAAGACTCTAACACAATTCTATTGTTTGAAAGCAAAAGAAAGTACAAGAAACCATATAGTCAGAATAACAGTGAAACGAACATTCACAAGAGAAATTCAAACGAAGACATTACAAACCCAAAAGAAGAACGTAAAGACTCATCCGTACTCGCGATCAAAAGAACAACCATTAAAAAGCGTCGGTACTAACATGCCGCAACATGTTACGAAAACCAAAGGATATATAAAGAACGGAGTAATGATCCGCACTAATATGTTAGGAACAATTAGTGCTTAAAAGAAAATTTTAATACTCATACGAGTAATCAATGCAATAAAAGAACCAATGAAACACACTAATATCCATAGGAGCAGATCCGAACAACCAATATTCATCAAGACGCCAAATAGGAAAGATAGGACATCCGTACTAACATGGTACGAGCAAGGGATGCTAAACTTAGAGTTAGAAATCCGAACGAAATATTGAGCAAACGAACAAACCCAACAATCATAATAGTAGCAATAATGAGTATCCGAGGTAGCTGCAAGCGATAGATAGAATTGAAACTTACTGTCTATGTAACTATTCATAATACAGCCGCACATAATGCAACATCTTACACTACCATCTAACAAGAAAACACCGATCAATGCAATCATGGTCACAAGTCTACGTGTGTGATGCCTTTATAATTATGTTGGCCACCCATAATTATAAGTGCATCCTTTCACACGTGTACTTACTTCCAAGACTACACATCTCAATTATAAAGCACATATACCACATTGCACATCTTAAACGATTCCAATATAACACAGAAACGATGCACCATCAAAGCGATATTTATTAATATAAAGATAAAATCGAAAACGACAAAAAGAAAATGAAGGCCTCAAAGTGCCCAAAAATACGTAATATCTGAAGGAAATCATTAATAGCAATGTGTCGAGGTAAAAGACGAGATAAACTTACGCTGGGCCTCGCTTGGGTTTGAGTCAACCTCCTCCTACGACTCTTCTAACAACCCTTCCTCCTTTGATTCCTCGAGAGGCTCCTTCTGATATCGAGTAGCCCGTATGTCGAAATAAAACTCAGAGAAAAGCAAGAAAACAAAATTCCTAGATAGCTAAACACATAGATCCTATTATGAAGCTATATGAAGGACTCTTAGGTTATAGTCTAGGTCAAACCACCTACTTCTCTATAACCTGGCTTTGATACCAATCTGTCACATCCCGCCAAGGCGGAATCACGAGGCATAACAAGATACGCATCATCACAATACATTGATGTCAACAATAGAGAATGTCTAAAATGTAATATATTACAAACAAAGTGTTATGATGACACATAACACAAGAGGGGTCGTGTATTGAGGATAATCGCACACACAATACATAGACATAGAAAATAAATCCAAACAAAACATCGTAATAAATCAAAATATTCAAAGTTCAAAAATAAGAAATGAAGGTTCCAGAAAAGAAGACTCCATGATGCAAATCCTAAGGTCTCACTAGCCACGCATCTTAACATCCTTAACTTCACTATGCTCACATGAAAATGATACTTAAAAACGTCAACATAATGTTGGTGAGATTCATAGGTTTAAAGCAAAACACTTACTCTCGCTGCGATTCAAAACATTAGGACATACAATAGTACTATACACATACGCAAGTAGTTAATATCACATAAAAAATTACACACTTAGGCTTAGATTAGCATTGGCATCAAACCAAGCTCACCTAAATAAATCAACAACTTATACACATCATATGGGTAGGCGTACCCCTCCAATCCATAAACTCATCATATATTGGGTACGCATACCCCTCCGATCTAAATTGACATCCCATAGGGTAGGCGTGACCATCTAATCCAAACATCACACACATATAAGCTATAAAACTAAGTAATGTCCAAAACAACTAAAAACATTTATCACAGCACTTAAAACATTTTGTTGGGATCTGAGATTTGATGATTACAAAACTAATTATGCAAAAATGAAGAAAAAAGAAACAACAAGGACTTAATGTAAAATATTAAGTTAGCTTCCTATGTAAGCTAGGTTTTCTTGTAAACCCTCTATATAAAGGGTCATAGGCGTCTGGTTTAAGACATCCATTATAGTTAGATCTCTACAATGAGAGTCTAATAGTTAGCTTATTAGTAGTTAGCTTATTAGTTAGTTTATAGTTTATTATTAGTATGAATAAAGAAAACCTTGTGATAACATTGATGTTCTTATTTGTTATTCTGCTGTGCTTCATGTCATTCAATGTTATTATATCCTAGATGGGCAAAACGATCTATGAAGCCTACAATCATGTTTTCACAATTGGTATCAGAGCCTCGTGGCTCGTGATATCTAGGATTACATGGTGTTTCTATGTCGACTTAATGAAGAAAAAGAAGGTTCGTATCTCTGGTTCTTTGGTTAAATCGATTTGGTAAAACTAGGGTTTCATATAAACCCTAATTTGGTAAAACAGCATATATAATTCGGTTGAATGATTAAGGAAGATTCTGAAGCTTGCAACAAGAAAGAAGAAGCATGATATGATTATACAAACAAAAAACAAACATCTAAGGTTTCTGAAAACCCTAAATCGATGTCCAGAACCTTTGACGATTATGCTATGAAAGCAGCAGGCAGCCTCATAATCGTGGTATGTGAATCTCCCTTGTATTGCTATTAGGTTTTCTGGTGATATATGCATTCATTTTGTGAAGATATATGGAATAAAGATGGGTATTCGTTGATGATGCTGCTGGTTGATTATTTATACTAGATGTTGTGGTGATGATTGCTGATGTTCATGAACACACCCTATGGAATTTCTATAGAAGGTAATTGTTGAATTGTTTAAGGTTTTTGTTTATAAACCCTAACATATTAAAACAGAAAAAGAAGAAGCATGTCGTTTATTTTCTGTTTGGGTATTTGTGATAGGATGTGGTTTTGGTGTTCGAATGTTAACAGCAGGTATTGAACGCAACAAATTATAATGGTTTGTGATTAAGATTGTTGTCAAATAAAGGTTGCGTGAATCATGGGGAAGTTATGGAAGCAGTTAAATGATATGATGCAAGTAGGGGAATGAAATCTTTTTGATATAAAATTCCTAAAGTTTAGGGATTATCTTTACTCCTATGTTGACTTTATATGTATGGGATTGGACGTGGTTTTCAGCAGGTTGATGCGTGGATTTGGTATGTGTTTGACGTGCTTGGAAAGAAGCACATATTTGATTGGATGTTGTTTCTATAACTACTTCCAGTATTGAATATGGGTGCATAATTTTTGGAAGTTGGTTGCAGATTTTCAGGGATTGAGATTTACTCCCTTAATAACTTATTATATGGTTAGACGTATGATATGGGCTGGTTATATGATGATGTGTTTATTTATTTAATGCTGCCATAATCCAACTTAATACTGCCAAGGTGGTTTTGATTAATACTGTTTCTTGTTCAGTTAATACTGCCCATATAATTTTAATACTGCTGAGTTAGTGACAGATTAGCAACAGTGTAGTAACAGTTTAAGTGTCACTAACAGTTTTGGGAGGAAGGAGTCATTAGTTTTGTGACGGATTAGTGACAGCCTTCTGACAGAAAAAGCGTTGCTAATTAATTTAGATGTTGATACTGCTAGCATAACTCAGTTTGTACTGCTGGGTTAGATGGTTTCTACTGCTAGCTTTGTCCGATGTTAGACAACAGACGCGTTTGGATCTCGGATAGATGATGCAATTATGGCTCGTTTTGGGGATTATTACGAAGAAAGTTGATTATTGCTTATTTGATGTTGTAGTTGGGTTTCACATGTGCGTAGTCTTATCATATCTTAAAGTTGTGGTTGGCTTTCAAGATAACTTGTTCATGCTTAAATGGTGTTGACGAAGACTTGACGAATCTAGCAAAGGTGTGTGATTTTTCTTATGGTGCTTAAAGCTCACATTTGCTATCACTTTAAGGAGTTACGTTGTAGTGCTCAGTGTCTCATATAGTTGAGGATTTCGTCAAGAGATTGCGATCTACTTATATTTTGGTCTTGGTATGAGTTCGACGTCACGTGGATAGTGCAAGACATAAGACACAAGTTTGGGAGATTTTACTTCTTCATCAAATTTGTTATACTCTATTTTCTTCATCAGTAATCACTACATAGAGCCTACAGAGTTCGAGATTCAAGAGATGGTAAACATATTGGTTTCAAAGGAAGCTTATTGATTAAATGTTTAAACCATCTACATGCACCACTTGAGGGGAAGTGTTTACAAGTTGCTTGTCTACAAAAAGACCCCTATTATATGATTACAAAAAGGGGAAGAAGACTACAAGAGATATGGTTTGCAGCTTATTATGTGTGGTGACATGTTCAAGAAGATCTTAAGTCAAGGGGAAGCATTGAAGGTTGTTTCATTCATGAAGAATGTTTTGTAATATCAAATAGGGGAAGATTGTTTGGATATGAGATTTGATGATTACAAAACTAATTATGCAAAAATGAAGAAAGAAGAAACAACAAGGACTTGATGTGAAATATTAAGTTAGCTTCCTATGTAAGCTAGGTTTTCTTGTAAACCCTCTATATAAAGGGTCATAGGCGTCTAGTTTAAGACATCCATTATAGTTAGATCTCTCCAATGAGAGTCTAATAGTTAGCTTATTAGTTAGTTTATAGTTTATTATTAGTATGAATACAGAAAACCTTGTGATAACATTGATGTTCTTATTTGTTATTCCGCTGTGCTTCATGTCATTCAATGTTATTATATCCTAGATCGGCAAAACGATCTATGAAGCCTACAATCAGGTTTTCACACATTTCAAAACATATTTAGTATCATTTTCATCTCAAGAAAACAATTAAAAAGGGGCTATGAATACTCACCTTGAACATCTCAAACGCGCACAAATGTCCAAGCAAAAATCTACACAATACAACTAATGGGTTACGCATGATCAAGGCTTTACGGCCCTAACTCATGTAACATTTTAGTAGATGAATTACTAATGCTCATACCATGATTATAAACATTACACTATACTACCCATGACTTAACTAACTCAAAGCACCTTCTATCTCTCAATTCAAGTTTTCCTGATTTTGGCTGATTTTCATTATTACGTACCAAATTTTTAAAAATACTAAATTACCTCAATTAATTAGCATACTTCATTTTCTGTAAGTTCAACATGTTATATTATTACCTTATTTTTTCCATAATTATTTGATAAGCTTTACTATTTTCTAAAAATCCATCAACACAAAGTGTCTAAAAACTGATCAGATTCGACCACCCAAAAGTATAGCTTGACCAGACCTATTTAGACCTTTTATAAAAATCTAGAAAAATTCCGTAAAATCCTAGACATCATAAACGTACTACTGTATCAACCCCATCAATTAAAAAGACGTTTTGATATGGTTCTTCACCTCACAAACACAATACAATTCAGTCCTGAAAACTCATATTCAACAACGAATCTTGTAAAATTCTTTTGACTGACTTCCACTTACTGTAAATTCACGAAACTAATTTTGTTGGAAAGTAGACTCTCTGAATTTAATTTTAGGCTTAAGAAATCATTAAAATCTATTCGTATGACTGAGTTTTACTAGATGACCTAAAAATCT
The DNA here is from genome assembly GCA_026074375.1 of Tanacetum coccineum. Classification (NCBI taxonomy): domain Eukaryota; kingdom Viridiplantae; phylum Streptophyta; class Magnoliopsida; order Asterales; family Asteraceae; genus Tanacetum; species Tanacetum coccineum. The sequence goes on along the minus strand of BQNB010004648.1, from coordinate 49,187 downwards.
ACCCAGTTTTAATTCTGATTTTAACAACACTTAACCCTAACCAAACACATCCATACGCTAATAGTTATACCCTAAACGATTCTAGATGATCATACCAACATGTTTTATGTATTTTTATGAAACCTTAATTCCACTAATTAAAAAGTTACAATTAGCCAAATTAAAAGAGTTTAAATAAAAAGGGTTATAGATTAAACCTTTGATCCGAAAACACACGAACTTAGCCCAAAATTTAATTGAAATTTTTTTGTGGCTTCTTCTTCTTGTGGAAGGCCGGTCGAACTCAAGAGAGGGGAGGAAAAAGTGTTTTAGGGTTTAAGTTTATTTTGTATTTATACCCTCCTAAAGATAAATCCTAATTAAACTAGGATTGTATTTTCTTCCTCATCTGATTTTTCCCTTGTGTCGATCCAAAACAAACACCCATTTACTTTTTATATATATTTTTTAAATTTTTGGTACATATTTATATATATATAATTTAAATATTTTTTTTAACTAATTACTTATTTACATGAAAACCTTTAAATAACTAAACACTTAAAATAAAAACACTTTTACTACTTAATATTATTTTTCCATATTATTCTTATTTATTAAAGTCATAACTAACTTACAAATCTCAATTCATCACTTAACCTCAAATCAAAATTTAACGATACACACTTCTTTAAATTTGCTCACGATAAAATCATGAAATCACTATACTTCCGAAATTACCATCACATACGAAATGAAATGACTAAATCATTCATTTCTACTATCTCAAACACATATAATAACACATATACCATATAACATATAAAACCAAAAAGACCTACACACATAATTCAAAAACACATAAGACTAGGCAAGTTAACTCTAACGGTTAAACTAACATCGCTAAATCACGGTTGTCACAATACTACCCCTCAATGATAGATTAGAGTGAAATCTTGGAGTGAGAGTTTGTTGAGCACACAATTTTGAAAGATTTTCAATATTTTATTTGAAAATATCTTGAAAGAATTGTGCTCAACAGAAAAATATGTGAGATATATCTGATTGAACATCATTTACTTAGAAGTCGTAGAGAAAATTTAAAAAGACATGTTTTGAAAACTTTTTTGAAACTCTCGCTTGAACTTCATTTATACACCCGTGTCAATATTAATCAACATTGTTAGGTGCATAAGTGTTATCGATTGTCGAGAGACATGTCAAATATTATTTTTGTATTTTTGAAATTTTTTTATTTTGTAATTTTCTTTTATATGTTTTATAATTTTATATTTTGTTTTTCTGATAAGTATATACAAATTTTGAAATGTTTTAGACACACAAAGAAGATACGAGAGAATGTGTCTAAAAGCATTAAAACTTGGTTTTTAAAAAGCTCCCCTCAAAAATTGATCCACTTATAAAGAATTATTCGAATTTTGAAAGTGACATGAGAAGGGAGTGTTGAACACATAATTTTAAAAGATTTTGAAAATCCTTTTGAAAAATTCTTGAAAAATTATGTTCAACTGCTTTAAAAACAATAAGATTTCTCTTTTTTTAAAGGTAAAGCGCACTAAAACGTACACTTCCCTTTTGGGCTCGGGTTACGCACTGAAGTGTACATAAGCCATTCCTAGACGGACTTAAAGAACAACAAGTGGATGGATACATGTATTCTGCCTCCGGAGTCTCGTAAACCTGTCAAGAAAAGAAGTAGAATTCGGAAACGCTTTTCTTGTAGGTTCCTGGCGGTTAGAAGCATTTGCATTATCACACACAGATGTGTTATACTCACTTTAGGTGTTACTGGATGCAGTTATTTTTCCACTGTGGAAACTAGAAGGATGGTTGAATAGTTTTTACCGTTTTATAAATAAAACTTAGATTGTCGAATTATGTGAATTCAAGAGATATACACAAGTGTATATGATAGCAATGCAATAAGTAAATAAGTAATCTACAAAGTATAAACAAGTAAGGATAGGAAAGATCAAACTGATGACAAAATGATTTATAGTGGTTCAGCTATGAAGCTCCTCTTCGCCCTACTCCACTCCCCAAGTACCCAACTTGAGAGTTTTCTTCACTATGTCAACAAGCTCCCTTTAGGCAGAGAAAACCGTACATGTCGCTTACACTTTTTCTGATACTAAGCTAAATAACGAGTCCTACATCGAGATAGAACCAATCTAACACACTATGTATTTTGTGGCCTAAATACTAACCTATCATACACACATGATACACACAACAAACACCACAAGAGATACAAGATAAATGATTATCACAACCGTGATGACACAACTAAACTAATAACACTTGAAGCTTCACGTCTTCGTTAGTGTTCTTCACTAAAGAGTGGAATGAGTTGATCACTTGTAATGGATTATGAAACAAGTATAATGATGAAATAATATGAAAATGATAAAAGTTTGTAACACCCGTATCCCAAAAAGGTATTATTTTATAATAGAACTAATAATAATTAATTGTTAGAATATAAATTATAAGAAAATGGTAAAATTATAAATAAGTGAAAAGTTATTAGAAATGATGTGCCAAAAATAGGAAGGATAAAACTTAGAGGTCTAGTATTGCCAAATTGATAAACTTAATAAATTAAATATCAAAAATGAAAAGTAAAATAACATTCCAGAGATTTCAAGAAAGTGTGTGTGTGTTTCCCGTGTCGACACCAACCAAGAAAGAAGAGGGAAAAACTTGGAGTGATTAATTGGTGAAATTAAGTAAGAAGGAAGAGACTACAAGTTAATAAGAGTCCTTAATTTCATTCCCTATAACAAGTAAGTGAAATCCTCAATTTGGAAATTAGGGTTTATGTATTGATTTTGGGTATAATCGTTAAAAGTAGTTAATTTATGATCCTAGAATACTAATTAGTTGTTATTAGGGTTAATTTCCCTATAGGAAGTAAAGGAGGATCAAGAATTAAATTCAAGTAGGAGTTTAGTGGCATAATCAAGGTAAGTATATTGACTAAACATGTTAATGTGATCATAATGTGAATTTTATTATGTTATGATTATTTTTGTTCAAGGAATTTGTAAATGTATGTAGCTTGGATCTAAAGCTAGTAATGTAATGTTAGCATAATTATTTATGCTTGTGAAAGGTATGCAAATTGTATGAATGTATTCCTTGAATGAGCTATGGCTAGTTAACCACTAGTTGTAACTTAGTGAATGATGTTTATGTCATATACTTACTAAGCGTTTTGCTTATGTATGAGTTTTCAAATGTTTTCTAGGTTCAAGTGGCGTAGATAAGGGTAAAGAAAAGAACTAGTTATGACATTGAATGTTGAGCATTTTGGATTTGGTAAGTAGAAGACCCCTTTTGAATCAAGGAATACTTGAAGTTGAAGCCTTAAGTGTACGTTATTATCTTTAAATTTAGATTTGAATGAAGACCATTGTTTACTCCCCACTAAATGTTACACCCAAATCGCCTTAGCCTCCCTTGTATTCACGCATTTTTAGTACATTATTGTTTTCACGTTTGTTAAACCCTAATTAATTTTGCTTGAGTACATGGTTTCTAAGTCGAGTCATTATTAGTATGTATAGTTTTGAGAAGATTGAGATTCATGGTAGTTTTTATTATATAGAGAAATGGGGAAGAAGTCAAATTATTACCCCTATATGTGCTTATTATATTCTATGTTTTTAAATCCTTATAATCCGGGTCATTAGTTAGTATTATTATACTGAGTATCAAAAACTCAAGTGTAGAGGTGCATCTATAAACCTCGTGTCATGTTTATGTTTATTTATATTTAAGCAAATGGCACGGCAAAAGTTTACGAAAAAATAAAAAAATGAAAAGAAAAAAAAAGAGAAAAAAAAGAAAATAAAAAAAAGTGAAAAAAGAAGTGAAAAAAATGTACAGGCCGCCATTTTGCTTATGTTTATGTCAAGAAAAGAAAAAGGAAGAGTTTAATGTAGAGTTTGTATATTTGTCCTAGTGTGGTCGAGTCTTGGCTTAGCAACGCCTTTTACATGTATTCTTGTGAATGATTGACTTGCCACTCGTAAAATTCACCAAATATCCCGAACCGTGTTTCCTTTACCCTACACCTATACATCACAACCCTTATAAACACCTCTTTGACAGTAATTCTTAGGTGCTTACGCAAAAGCGGTGGAGGCTTGATCGTTTATCAAGCCTATGGTAATTTATATACTATGACATTAGTGAGTTTTTATTTTAATTTCTTATGTTAAATTTATTGTTATAATTCATTATTCACCCAGAGAGAAATAGTGAATCCAAACACTTTATGTGAGGTGCTAGTGTATTATTTCCTGTACTTTTAATTCGAGGTCTAATTGGTTAGCCATACATTATCTTTACTTAGTAGGTTAAATGCCCTCGATATTGCTATTAACTAGGTAGAAAAGCTCATTTGCTTGAGGACAAGCAAATTCCAAGTGTAGGTGTATTTGATGAGGTGTCATTTTATACACTTTTTTAGGCCATTTAACCCCCTAAATCATGCAAATATGCCTAAATTACTTGCTTAATCATTTTTTGTATTTTTAGCATTTGGATGACATTTGAAGGAAATACATGTGACTTGGTCTCAATTTAGGAAGAAACGGACAAGATTTCAACTTTACACGGAATTTGATATCAAGAGTTCATAATGTGTTGTAGAAGCTTCACAAAACTAGATATAAATTTTAATTACTTTTAACTATTTTTCCCCCCCCCCCCCCCCCCCCCCCCCCCCCCCCCCCCCCCCCCCCCCCCCTTTTTTTTTCCCCTTTTTTTTTTCTTTTTTGTGACAGCGTTGATGTGTCATTTAGTATAGGTAATATTTGTTATCAAGTTTTATTATTTATATTTTACTAATTTTACCTATTAACTAACACTATCGGGCAGTGTACCCGATCAGTTGTAGGTTCTGTTAGGATCATAAAAGTGTCGACTATGCTACTTTAAGTGGTTTTATTTATTGCTCATTTTTAGTCTTTATTTTACTTAGTAGAAAGTAGTTTGTAATAAGGTTTAATATGCTAAAAGTGAACAATAGCATATTTGCCAAAGACTAGGGACTAATTAGCAAAATTAGGAAAATAAAGGAATGAAGGAAAGCATTCTCCCTCTCCTATAAATAGCCACCTAATCTTCATTAGGTGGTTGATGGCTTGTAACAACTTTTCCCTCCCTTTTTCTCTTTTGTTATAAAATTTGGAAAATTGTGAAAACTTGCCTCCCTCTCTTGATTCTCTATATTCTATATCGTTCTATATCGTGTGATTTAAGCGAACATGACCTACAAGTTGTATCAGTCGCTATATTAGATATTAAGAGGGGTCTTTGTATTTGTGATCGAGATCATGTCCAAGTTTCACGTGATTCAATTTAGGAAGATTTTGATGATTTTGGACGTTATTTGAGCTTCTCTGTTGATCCCACTTCAATAGATCGAATTCCTTAAGCTTGTTTAAGGTTTAGTTATATTAGATAAATCTATCACAACTATAGTAGAAACTGTGTTTGAATGTATTAAAGATTATACGGAATCTAATCTTTAATATTAAGAAGAATTATAAATGAAACAGTAATTCAATGAACATAAAATTCAACAAAAAAGCTTCGATATTATTAATGATAATAATTCGAATACTCTCAAAGTATTAGGGTTACAAAGACCTTGAAGCTATATAATATACGTCTAAGACTTCAAAAGATTGATAAAAGATAAGATATCAAACTTTATGCCCTAGGACCTCCTTTTATACACCAAGGAGCCCTAGTTGACTTACAATACTTTCCTAAGTATCCATAATCTTTTCTATAAACAAAAAAAATTAATTACATACATATTAAGCAGTACTAACAACAAACAGTACTAACTTATTAACCTCGGCAGCAATAACTTATCTCTGAGCAGTCTTAACCTTGAGCAAACTAATATTCACTAGTAGTAGTAACTTTGTAGTAGCAGTAGTAAACACTTAGCATATTTTCACTAGCAGTAGTAACTTTGTACTAGTAGTAGTAAACACTTAATATATTTTTACTAGCAGTACTTATATTCATCTGAGCAGCATTAACATAAACATAAGCAGCTGTAACTCAAATAACATCCAAGAGGACTTTTAACCTCACCCCCCCCCCCCCCCCCCGGCACCCCCCACCCCCCCCCCCCCCCCCCCCCCCCCCCCCACCCTCCCCCCCCCCCCCCCACCCCCACCCCACCCCACCCCCCACCTCCCCCCCCCTCCCCATAACATTCCCGCGAGTTACTTTCGACATCACGTTTCACTATTTCATTTAGTTTTGACATCAAGAATGGATTATATGTGCTTGTTTTGGTCAAGATTGAGCAAATTCGGAAGTGTTTGATTTGTTTCATCAAATTCAAAAGTTACATTTGTGGATTTGTAGGAATTAAGCATCGTTTATTCATTTTCGGTAGTAAATTGTGATTAGATCGAGTTGTAATAGTAATACGTGGTCTCGATTTCATCGAGAAACGTATTTTAGTAAATTAGTGTAAAACTCCGGATTGTACGAGATGGTTTATTTAAACAATTTTTGGTTTTAGATCTAAAAATTTTGTCTTAAGGACGTTGTTTAATTCTCGAAAATCATATTAAGGGTTGTAATAGATACACAAGTTCTTGGTCTATATCGAGAATTATGTTAGGAAAACACAAATTCGGAAACTTGTTACGGTTGTCTCAAATTTGGTTTTATCGAGTTTGGGATAAAGGTTTACTTTTTAAACTCAAACACGAATTTGGGAATTGTAAAAGGGATTTTCATTTTTGGTTTTATCGAAAGTGTGGTCATTTTTTAAAAATATAAAGTGTAAAATACACATTCTCGGTTGTATCGAGTTTGTGTATATCATTTTTGGAAATATCAAAGACGAAATCGAGTTTCATCAAATTTGATCATATTACGATTTTATCGTGTTATTGTATCAATTTTTGATTGAAACAGTTTTTCAAAAAGTGTGAATATCAATAATAAGTAAAATTCCGAATTTGAACTTACCAAGTTTACCGAGTTTAGTTTTATCCGAGAAGAGTTCCGAGTTTGATATTTAGTTATATCCGAGATCTGACGTATCGAGTTTAGTTCTGTTCGAGATCTGCCTTACTGAGTTTAGTTTTGATCGAGAATAGTGTTACTAAACTTGGAAAACGGTTTTGAAAACACGTGTTATACTAGACAAGTATTGAAGTTTTTGGTTGATCACAAATAGAAATCTTTTTCGTCTACAAAGATCCAAGTTTTGAATCACAAGAAATGTCGACGTCTAATGTACATCAATAATCTCTTGCTGATGCCGGTTCTGAGACTAGACCTCCAATGCTTGAGAGAGGTAGCTACATACCATGGGCAAGTCATTTTTAAAGATACCTTAATCGAAAGAGAGAAACTAGAAAGTGTCTTAACAAGGCAATTGATGAAGGTCCATATGAGTTTAGAATTTTTACTCCTTCTAAAACAGAAGCACCAAGGTTGCAAAAAGAAGAGGATTTAAGAGGAGATGATTTGAAATACTATAAAGCTGAGATTGAAGCAATGAACTTGATTCTAATCTCTATTGTTGGGAATTATATTTGAGTTGATAAGACAAAACATATGAAAGATGAAGGACTTAAAAGACAAAGGAGGAATTCTTCAAATGATGGAAGATTACAAAAGATTTCTAAGAGATAATTATAAAAGTTAGGAAGATTTATTTGTTTCCTAATACTTATCTTTTGTAAACCTAATATCTCTATTATATAAAGAGATATAGGTGGTATAGTTTTCTGTGTGGTCAAGTTGTAAACACCGAAAAGTGTGTATGTGTGTGTTTTTAGGCGTTAAAGTCCTTAAGGAGACGCTAGGTTTGGTTGGTTTATGCCTCAAGGATCTATGATTCTTGTTATTGTTTAGATAACCGTATTACCATTAATCAAGTAGCATTGGGGCTTCTAGTATTCATGTTACCCCCCCCCCCCCCCCCCCCCCCCCCCCCCCCCCCCTAATCATAGTGAAGATAATGATGAAAACTTTGTTAGAGTAACTTTGATTTTGTGTTATTATTCCGCTTTGCAAATTTATTAATCATTGTTATTCATGATCCTAGATATAAAGATCTAACCAATCTTGAGCTTAAATAATTCAAACTCTATGGAAGCTTGCACTACTGAAAAAGCCATGTGGCAACATGTTGAACGTTTAATAAGAAGAACTGTACAAAACAAAGTTGACAGGGAAACACGTTTTAATAATGAGTTTGATTAATTTATTGCTAAACCTGGAGAAGCACTGGTATTAGAATACAATCGTTTTTCTTAGTTAATGAATGGTCTAGAAAGGAATGGCATCATATTTCTGAAAGTTACCATTAACACAAAGTTCCTAAAGTGCCTTACATCTGAATGGATGGAAGTACGTCACACTAGTTTGTCTTGTAAAAAGATTGACTGGGATTTTTATGATGATTTATTTGGTTACCTACAACAATTTAAAAAACTGGTAAATGCATCATGAGCAAAGAAGTTAGAGAAATCACATGATCCTCTTATGTTGGTGGCACATACAGGTTCCTCTTCTAGAACTACAATACCTTACTATGTCAAACATACCCCTCTTCTCGTGGTTGATTATGATGTTGACTTTCAAGGGTTGTTGTTCTAAACACTCTGATGTTCCTACTCTTTATTGCAATGTTTGGCTTGCTCGTGCCATTAACTTGAACTTCTCTAATCCATCAAATTATAGTATTCGTACTTCCTCCAACACAGAATCAAGCAATTGTTCAGGTGACAGTGTAAAACATTCGAAGCTGGATTTTTGGTAATGATGGCTGGAATCAAGACGTTCACATGTTTCAAGAGGAAGTCTTGAGGGTAATAATGTTCTGAATGATGCTGGATCATACAGAGAAACTCTTCAAACCTCATCTTCATGGAACTGCTTGCAAATGTTTAGTGTTACAAACTGTAGTGAGAAAGGGTCAAGTAGCTCTAGTAATTCGTACAAAGCAAGAGTCATGATTCAAAGTACTTTATGGAACAAATGTTGCTAGCAAAATAGGATGATGCAGGGTAGTAATTCTCACGACGAAACAAAAATGAATTTTCTATTTTGCATGCATCACGATTAGAAGAAATTGAGGAATTAAGTGCAAACATATGCTTGATGGCTAGGATTCAATGAGCAAACATTGATTCTGATATTAGGCCAAGCTATGATTCTGCATTTCTTAGTGAGGTACAAACTCTACCCACTAGTTATGTAAATCCATTGTTTGCTATAAGATTAATCTTAGAAAAGAAATAAAAAAACTATCCGATGCAACCTAAAATTATTCACAACAACAAATGATGATGATCTAAATTGATATCATATTAATTTGATGAACCAAATGATGGGGTTAATAATATTAATGTTGAAGATGATAGCAATGCTTAACAATCATATAAATTAGAGCAATTAGTTAGAAATGCATACAAGAGAGCTGAGAAACAACAAATTATTGCTAAAAAGATTCAACAACAAAACATAATGTTGACCAAACAGCTTGAGTTGTATAAAGAAAAGGCTTTGGGTTTTTGAAGTGGACCAAAGGGGGGGAAAAAACACCAATATTTTAACGAATATATTGAGGCTGATAGAAAAGCAAACGATTTGAATAAGGTCTCAGTCTCAATTTATCATGATCAAGACTCATTCGGATCTAAAAAAACGTGATAATTAATTTGAATGTTGTATTATTTAAAAGGCACAGATATTTGGACCCTTTAAAAGACTTAGACAATCCATTGAAGCAAAATGAGTGGAAAAAACGAAGATAAATAAATGACCACAGTTCTAGATTCGAGAAAAATGTTAAAAAGAATGTGGTCACTGTGTTAAAAACTAGTATTCTTTAAAGAAATGTTATATTGCTTGGCAAAACCAATGTTATTTTATGATTCACAATTAAAACATGGTTTGATGGTATGCAAATCAATTACTCTCAAGAAAGCAATTCTCAAAAATCAAAAATTATGTGATGATTCTTGCTTGGATGATTCAAAAATTCTATGTAATTTAAATGATACTGAGAACATTCTTAAGGTTGCTACCAGAGTCAAATAAAAATGAAAAACAAGATGAAAGATCCAGTTGCTATTTAAAAAAAACAAAATGTGTGTACAATTAATTACAACAAGTTAAATGCTCTTTATGATGATTTAGTTCCACAAAAAAGAACTTTCAGATGAACAAAAGTATTTTTCCATCATTTTTATATCTACTAAAAATATCCTTTACTCAAAAGTTCAACCGTATTCTTCTTCTGAGACAAACCCCACTAACAAATCAATGCCTAGTGCAAATCCAATATTAGTGGATTTGAATCAAATGGAAAATGATTTTCAAAAATTGTTTGAATTACTAGAAACATCTTCTAAACGGGAAAGCATTTTCTATACCCCTCCAAAAGAAATACGGTTAATTGACTTTTGTCAACAGCAACTTAAACCAATTCTTTACAAGATGCAGTTTAAGTTGGAAGTATTTCAAAAACGATTCTTAAGAGATATAAAAGACATGAAAGATTTTTTTAAATCAACAAAAGGTGATCTTAGTGAGTAATGAAAACAAATTAAACTTGACAGATCACTCTTAGAAGAAACACTTCATGCATGAAATCGAATTAGTTGTGTGGATGTTGAGTCATGATTGTGTAGATACAATCATACAAGATGAGATGAGAAGTTTTAAAGGGAATCCATTGAATACAAGGGGGTATGCAAAAACGTTTAAAATATTCTTGAAATTGATGTTCCTAAGTTTTCAAAATACAAAGACTTGATTTTGAATTACAGTTGCAACATGAAAAAAAAAACAAAAATGTGGATCTTCTTTAAAAAAACGTTTGTGAAACCTCTTGGATATCAAAACTGGAAAAGCTTGAGAGTGAGAATGTGTCTTTGGAATTTAAAGTTCAATCTTTGATAAAAGAACGAGATAACGTCAAAACAAATATCAAAAACTTTTTGATTCAATCAAAAAGACATGTGCTCAAACTCAAGGGGAAATTAATGAGTTGATTGAGAGTGTTTAACAAAAGACATATGCTTATGCGGATGTTCGTGCTTAAATCAAGATCTTTTGATGCAAATATCTCAATTGAAAGTTAATCTGAATAGTATTGAAAAAGGTAAGTCTGTGAATACTAAGTTTGACAAAGCTCATGTTTCCAAAAATCTTCTTTGTGTTACACCATTGAATAAACAAGTTTTTCAAAAGAAAAATGTTGCTCCTAAAACATAAGAGAAACATGTTTTGTCAAAAACAGTCACTTTACAGACTTTACCTAATAAACAACAAGCTGTTGGAACAAACGAAAACGTTATTGCACCAGGAATGTACAAAATTGGAACGAGCCAACTCATAAATACAAATAAAGCTAAGATTGTTTTATCTTCTACAGGACTTAGTGCTACCTCTAGTGTTAGAAGATCATCGAATAGGGATTCATCGTTGAAGAATAGTGTCGTTTCAAACACTAAGAATTCATCGAAGACAGTAGAAGTTTCTGATAGGATAAATATAAAACCAGATGTTGCATCTCAGAATGTTGCATTAAATAAGCTTGTAACTAATGATGAAATAAAAAACGCTCTTATAGCAAAGAATGTATTTTGTGTTACTTGTGCTAAGAATGTGCTTATCCTGTGTCATGATAATTGTCTTGCGAAATATAAATTGAATGTGCGTTCGAAAGTTAGGAGAGCCTTATTCACTATTCCTAGATTCAGTAAAATCTAGGTTTAAAGACTATACTCTAGTAGTTTCTAAAACTAGGTTTTCTGTTAGGACCGTTCAATCTATGTCCTTAGATACTACTCACGTAGTTTCCAAAGCTACGATTGTTGTAGGTACCCCCTTCAGTGACAAAAATAAGGTCTCTAGTGCTTTTACTATGCGAGATAATTCACTTATCAAATACATGAAGAACAAAATTAAAGGCTAGTGAATGTGGTTAAAAGTGGATTCCGAAAATACAACCAAATGTTGGTTTGGTACTGTGAAAAACGTCTCTGAATGTTAATAATGGTATATCTACTTTTAAACCATCGGTTTCTGTTAAAAATTGGTAGTCAAATTTTCCACTTGTCTATGTGTAGTATCTTCATGTGTTGCAAGTGGTTCAAATCGTTATGTGGATTGTTGATAGTGGTTGTTCAAAGCATATGATGAGTGATCGTTCACTGCTAAAAAATTTCATTGAGAAATTCATAGGCACCGTCCGCTTTAGGAATGATCATTTTGCAGCAATCACATGCTATAGCGATTAGGTATAAGGCCATATCACGATTTGTCATGTATATTATGTTAAAGGTTTAGGACATAATCTCTTCAGTGTTGGACAATTCTATGATGGTGATTTGGAAGTTTCTTTTCGCTCAACAACATGATATGTATGAATTAGAAGGAGATTATCTGCTTACAGGAGCTCGTGAATACAATTTATACACTATCTCAATTCTTGATATGGCTACTTCTTCACCTGTTTGTCTTATGTCTAAAGCTACTTTGACAAAGTCATGGTTATGGCACCGTAGACTCTCACATCTAAATTTTGGTACCATAAACGATCTTACCAAACACAACCTAGTTGATGGTCTTCCGAAATTCAAATAAGGAAAAGATCACCTTTGTTCTACATGTGAGCGGGGAAAGAGCAAGAAAGCTTCTCATCCACCTAAATTGGTTTCAAGTTCTCATTCCAACTTGGAATTGCTCCCTATGGATCTATGGGACAAATTGAGGGTGGCTTACAGATCAATGGAAAGAGTATGTTCTTGTGATCGTTGGAGATATTCTCGTTTCCAATGGGTATAATTTTATTCATTAATGAGATGAAACCCCAAAGATAATAAAGATTTCATTGCTCAAATTTCAGTGAATTACGACGTAAAAATTCACAAGATTGAACGACAAATGGTATTGAATTCAAATGCAACTCTTACAGTCGGTATTAAAGGTTAGGCATTATGCAATCAATTTTCAACTGCTCGACGCCTCACAAAATGGCGTTGTTGAAGGACGCAATCGTACTCTCGTCGAGGCTGCTCGCACAATGCTTATCTTTTTATGATTACCGGAATTTCTTTGGACCGAGGTTGTTTCTACTGCTTGCTTTACCCAAAATCGATCAATAATTCATACACGGCACAACAAAACTCCATACGAACTTCTTCGCGGTAGAAAACCAAATGTGGAGTATTTTCATATGTTTGGTTCCTTGTGTTATCCAACAAATGATCGAGATGATCTTGGCAAGATGAAACCAAAAGCAGACATTGGTATCTTTATTGGATATTCAAAAACATCCAGAGGGTTTCGAATTTATAATCATCGTACCAAAAAGATTATGGAAACCATCCATGTTAAGTTTAACGAGCACAACTATGGCTTTTGAACATGACAGTTCAGAACCAGTGTTTTAACGGTTTATTGATGATTCATCAATAGATTCCATGAATACTCTGTCTAAAGAAGATTTGGATGATTTGTTTGAAGCAATGTATGACGAATATTTTAAGAAGAAGTCTTCTGACATGCCTATCCATTCCGCTGCATAGCAAGATCATAATAATGAAGACTCGCCTTCAACATCTCAATTAATATTGAAGAACACGAGGCTCCTCCATTGTATCTTCATCCGATGAAACAACAGCTCCTAATCTCCTTAAGCGAGGTGATTGAATTTATCAAGAAGACTCAGCAAAAAACTTGATGGCATTCATTGGTTACCTCCATATGATGCTCCAGATTTGTCTAAAGTCGAATCATCAACAGCTTTAGATCCATCAAATATGCATGAGTTCCACCAAGTACAACCCTCAACATACATTTGGATAAAAGCACATTCGTTAAAACAAGTAATTGGTGACCCATCCAAACCTTTGATGACTCGAAACAGGATTAAAACTGATCATGAAGTTTGTATGTATGCTTTAACCGTCAGCATCAATGTGACAAAGAATATCAATGAAGTTATGTCTGATCATAGTTGGATAGAATCAATGCAAGATGAGCTGCATCAATTTAAAAGACTTGATGTTTGGGAATTAGTTCCTCAACCAGACGGAAAAAATATAATTGCTGTCAAATGGCTATGGAAGAATAAAAGATGATGCAGAATTATTGGTCATTCGAAACAAAATCTAGTCTCGTTACAAAGGTATACATGCAGAAGTAGGCATTGATTTTGAGAATTTTTGTCTGGGTGCTCGTTTTGAAGCCGTTCGTAGTTCATTGTTTTGTTACACACGAAAATATTATATCTTTCAAATGGTTGTGAAAACAGGCTTTTTGCTTAATGGTCCATTGAAGAGGAAGTGTCATGTTGCCAACCTGTTGGGATTTATCGATCAGACTTTTCAGATCACTTGTTTACAGGTGAAAAAAAGCTTTTACGGCCTTAAATAAAGCTCCTCGAGCATGGTATGACAAACTGTTTCATTCCTCTTGAACATCATTTACTAAGGTATTGTTACCTGACTTTGTTTACACGATGTCTCGGCAGGGAGAAATTTACTTTTAAAGTATATTTCGATGACATTATTTTTGGGTCTACAAATCTTTATTTTTTCAAAAGGATTTGCAAATCTTATGAAAAGTAATTTTGAAATGTCAATGATGGGTGAACTAAAGTTTTTTCTTGGACTTCAAGTTTATCTATACCTCGTGGCATATTCATGTCAGTCACACTATATAATAGAGATTTTAGAGAAATTGGTATGAAATGAATGTGTCTCCATGAGCACCCTCTATTAATTTTTAGAGTGGCCATAGAGGTGCTCATGGAGACACATTCATTCATACCATGTTTCTCTAAAATCTCTATTATATATTGTGACTGACTAATGAATATGCCACGAGGTGATTGATAAACTTGAAGTCCTAGAAAAAACTTTAGTTCACCCATCATTGACATTTCAAAATTATTTTTCATAAGATTTGCAAATCGTTTTGAAAAATCAGGATTTGTAGACCCAAAAATAATGTCATCGAAATATACTTAAAAAGTAAAATGTCTCCCCCGTGAACACTCCGCTGTAAACAAAAGGTCAGGTCAAACAGATTCCTTTAGTAAAATGATTTAAGTAGGAATGAAGACAGTTTGTCATACCATGCTCGATGAGCTTATTTTAAGGCCGTATAAGGCCTTTTTTCCAACCTCGGTAAACATGATCTGAGAAAGTCTGTGATGATAATCCATCAGGTTGCATACATAACACTTCTCTGTCAATGGACCATTAAGAAATGCCGTTTTTCACAACCATTTGAAAGAAGTAATTTTTTGTGTGTTACAAAAGCAATGAACATACGAAACGGCTTCCAAAACAGATGCACCCAGAGCAAATTGTTCCTCAAAACAATGCCTTTTCTTGCTTGTATACCTTTTGTAACGTGACGAGATTTGTTCGAATGACATATTTTTGCATCACTTTTACTTCTTCCATTAGACTTTGACAGCATTATATTTTTTCCGTCTGGTTTAGGAACTAATTCCCAAACATCAGTCTTTATATTGATTGCAGCTCATCTTGCGTTGATACTATCCAACTTTGATCAGACCTTACTTCTTTGGATATTCTTTGGTTCAATGATGATGACGGTTAAAGCATAATACTAGATTCGAATGGATCAGTTTTAATCCTGTTTCGAGTCATCAAAGGTTTGGATGGGTCACCAATTACTTGTTTTAACGAATGTGCTTTTATCCAAATGTATGTTGAGGGTTGTACTTGGTGGAACTCATGCATATTTGATGGATCTAAAGCTGTTGATGATTCGACTTTAAGACAAAATTGGAGCATCATATGGAGTTAACAATGTATTGCCTTCAAGTTTTGTGACGTCTTATTGATAGATTCATCAGCCTCGATTAAGGAGATTGGAGCTGTTTGTTCATCGGATGAAGATACAATGGGAGGAGCCTCGTGTTCTTCAATAATAATTGAAGATGTTGAAGGCGAGTCTTCATTATTATGATCTTGCTATGCAGCGGAATGGATAGGCATGTCAGAAGACTTCTTCTTAAAATATTCGTCATACATTGCTTCAAACAAATCATCCAAATCTTCTTTAGACAGAGTATTCATGGAATTATTGGATGAATCATCTATAAACCCTTAATTTTAAAACATGGTTTGAACTGTCATGTTCAAAAGCCATAGTTGTGCTCGTTAAACTTAACATGGATGGTTTCCATAATCTTTTTGGTACGATGATTATAAATTCGAAACCTTCTAGATGTTTCTTAATATCCAATAAAGATACCAATGTCTTCTTTTAGTTTCATCTTTCCAAGCTCATCTCGATCTTTTTGTTGGATACACAAGGAACCAACTCATTAAAATATCCACAATTTGGTTTTTACCTTGTAAGAAGTTCATATGGAGTTTTGTTGTGCCTTTTAGAATTATGATCCATTTTTGGGTTTAAAGCAAGCAGTAGAAAGTTAGAATCAGCCTCGGCCCAAAGAAATTCCGTGTAATCATAAAAAGATAAGCTTGTACGCGAGCAGCCCTCGACGAGAGTTACGATTGCGTTCCTTCAACATACGCCATTTTGATGGTGGCGTTTCGAGAGTTGAAAATTATTGCATATGCCTAACCTTAATAATGAGCTGTAAGAGTTATGCATTTTGAATTCAATTCCATCTGTCAGTTCAAATCTGTGAATTTTTACGTCGTATTCAACTGAAATTGGGCAATGAACTATCTTTATTATCTTTGGGGTTTTCATTTTGAATGAGAAAATATCTACCCTGTGAAACGAGATAATCATCAACGATCACAAGAACATACGTCCTTTACCATTGATCGTATAGCCACCCTCATGGGTGACGCAAGATCCATAGTGAGCAATTCCAATTTGGATGGAACTTTGATACCAATTTACGGTGGGTTATGTGAGCTTTTCTTGCTCTTTCCCCGCTCACATGTAGAACAAAGGTGATCTTTTCCTTATTTGAATTTCGGAAGACCATCAACTAGGTTGTGTTTGGTAAGATCGTTTATGGTACCAAAATTTAGATGTGAGAGTCTACGGTGCCATAACCATGACTTTGTCAAAGTAGCTTTAGACATAAGACAAACAGGTGAAGAAGTAGCCATATCAAGAATTGAGATAGTGTATAAATTGTATTCACGAGCTCCTGTAAGCAGATAATCTCCTTCTAATTCATACATATCATGTTGTTGAGCGAAAAGAAACTTCCAAATCACCATCCCTAGAAATTCGACCTACATGAAGAGATTATGTCCTAAACCTTTAACATAATATACATGACAAATCGTGATATGGCCTTATACCTAATCGCTATAGCATGTGATTGCTGCAAAATGATCATTCCTAAAGCGGACGGTGCCTATGAATTTCTCAATGAAATTTTTTAGCAGTGAACGATCACTCATCATATGCTTTGAACAACCACTATCAACAATCCACATAACGATTTGAACCACTTGCAACACATGAAGATACTACACATAGACAAGTGGAAAATTTTGTACTACAATTTTTACTGAAACCGATGGTTGAAAGTAGTTATACCATTATTAATCATCCGAGACGTTTTAACCAGCGTGACCCAACCCACATTTGGTTGTATTTCGTACCACTTTTACCAACATTGTCTAGATTTAATTTTGTTCTATCATGTATTTGATAAGGGAATTATCTCGCATTAGTAAAAGCTACTAGAGACCTTATTTTTGTCACTGATGGGGGTTAACCTACAACATTGTAGCTTTGGAAACTACGTGAGTAGTATCTAAGGATTAAGATTGATACGGGCCAACAGAAAACCTAGTTTTAGAAAAATACATGGAGTTATTAGTCTTTTAAACTGCTAGATTTTATGATCTAGAAGGTTATTTGAATAATGGCTCTCATAACCTTCAACGCAACATTCAATTTATTATTTTGCAAGACAATTATTCATGAAAGGGGATAAGGACATTCTTAGCACAAAGAAACAACACCAATACATTCTTTGCTTTTAAGAGCTGTTATTGATTTTCATCTTTTAGTTACAATCTTATTTAACTGCAACTTCTGAGTGCAAACATCTGGTTTTATATTTATCTATCAGAAGAAACTTCTACTGTCTTCGATGAATCTTATGTTTGGGAAAACGACACTATTCTTCACGATGAATCCTATTCGAATGATCTTCTAACACATCTAGATGGTAGCACTAAGTCTGTAGAGATTAAAAAATCTTAGCTTTATTTTGTATGTAGAGTTGGCTCGTTCCAATTTGTGCATTCCTGGTTGCAATAACATTTTCGTTTTGTTCCACAGCTTGTTGTTTATTAGGTAATGTCTGTGTAATGTGATATTTTTGACAAAACATGTTTCTTTTCTTTTTTAGGAGCAACAATTTTCTTTTGAAAAACTTGTTTATTCAATGGTGTAACACAAAGAAGATTTTTGGAAACATGAGCTTTGTCAAACTTAGTATTCACAGACTTACCTTTTACAACATTTTTCAGATTAGCTTTCAACTTAGATTTTTGTATCAAAAGATCTTGATTTTGAGCATGAACATCCGCATAAGCATGTCTTTTGTTTAACATTCTCAATCAACTCATTAATTTCCCCTTGAGTTTGAGCACGTGTCTTTTTGATTGAATCAAAAAGTTTTTGATATTTTATGTTGACGTTATCTCGTTCTTTTATCAAAGATTGAACTTTAAATTCCAAAGACACATTCTCACTCTCAAGCTTTTCCAGTTTTGATATCCAAGAGGTTTCACAAACGTTTTTTTAAAGAAGATCCACATTTTTGTTTTTTTTTCATGTTGCAACTGTAATTCAAAATCAAGGCTTTGTTTTTGAATATCTGTGAAAATCGTTTCAAGAATTTTGTTAGTCGTTTTTGCTTACCCCCTTTGGATTTCAATGGATTCCTTTTAAACTTCTCAATATATCTTGTATATAGGTATTCTACCACAATTCATGACGCAACATCACACAACATTCGATTTCATGCTTGAGTGTTTCTTCTAAGAGTTGATCTTTCAAAAGTTTATTTTGTTTTCATGTTTCACTAAGATCACTTTTTGTTGAGTTAAAAAAATCTTTCATTTCTTTTATATCTCTTAAAAATTATTTTTTAAAGATTTCTAACTTAAACTGCATCTCTTGAAGAATTGGTTTAAGTTGCTGTTGACAAAAGTCATTTAACAGTATTTCTTTTAGAGAGGTATAAAAAATGCTTTCCCGTTTAAAGTCGTCTCCAACAACTCAAACAATTTTTGAAAATCATTTTCCATTTGATTCAAATCCACTAACATTGGATTTGTCACTATGCCATTTGATTGTTTAGGGGGTTTTTGTCTCAGAGAAGAATACGGTGAACTTTCGTGTAATGGATATTTAGTAGTCTATAAAAGATGATGGAAAATACTTTTGGTTCATCTGAAAGTTCTTTTTTGTAGGAACTAATCATCTTAAAGAGCTTTTTTAATTGTTGTAATTAATTGGTCGCACATTTTGTTTTTTCTAAACAGCAACATGATCTTTCATCTTGTTTTTCATTTTTATTTGACTCTTGGTAGCATCCTCAAGAATTGATTCTCGTATCTTTAATATTCTTATGATATTTTGAATCATCAAGCAAGGATCATTCATATATTTTGGATTTTCAATAATTGCTTTCTTGAGAGTATACGGATTTGCATACCCCAAACCATGTTTAATTGTATGAATCATTAAATAACATGGTGTTTTGGTCCTAAGCATAAACAGTTCTTGTAAAAAGAAGTACTAGTTTTTTAACTCAGTGAGCCACATTCTTTTTAACATTTTCTTCGAGATCTAGGAACTGTGTCTGTTATTTATCTTCGTTTTCACTCAGTTTTGCGTTTCAAAATGACTAAGTCTTTTAAGGTCCATAGTCTGCCTTTTTAATTAAACCAACATTCAAATTTAATTTATCCCGATGTTGTTATTAGAATCTCGGAATGATGTCTTGATCATGAATAAATTGGAGATGAGACTCTTATTCAATCGTTTTGCTTTAATATCAGCCTCAATATATTCGTGTTAAAAATAGTTGGTGTTATTTCCTTTGGTCACTTCAAAACCCAAACATTTTATTTATACAAATCAAGCTGTTTGGTCAAATTAATGTTTTGGTTGTTGAATCTTTTAGCAATTATTTGTTGTTTCTCAGCTCCTTATATGCATTTCTAGCTAATTGCTCTAATTTATATGATTGTTAAGCATTGCCTATCATCTTCAACATTATATTATTTCCATAATTTGGTTCATCAAATATTAATTTTGATATCAATTTGATCATCATCATTTGTGTTGTGAATAATTTTAGGTTGCACGGATACTTTTTCTCCAAGATTATCTTTAGCAATACAATGGAGTTACCATAACTGGTGGGTAGAGTTTGTACCTCACTAAGAAATCGCAGAATCATTGCTTGGCCTATTATCAGAATCAATGTTTGACTCATTGAATCCTAGCCCATCAAGATATGTTTGTCACTTAATTCATCAATTTATTCTAATCGTGATTTGTGATGCATGCAAAAAGAAATATTTTTGTTCGTCGGTGAGTAATTAATCTGCTTCATCCTGTTTTGCTAGCAAAACATTAGTTCCATAAAGTACTTTGAATTCTTGAACTCTTGGCTTTTGTACAATCTTCGAGCATAATGACCTTTCTCACTACAGTTGTAACAATATAATTTTGCAACAGTTCCTGCAAGGATGAGGTTTGAAGAGTTCTCTGTGTGTTTCCAGCATCATTCTGAACATTAGTACCCTCAATGACTTCCTCTTGAACATGTGAACGTCTTGTATTCCTGCCATCATTACCAAAATTCCTGCTTTGAATGTTTACTCTGTCACCTTGAACAATTGCTTGATTTCTGGTGTTGGAGGAAGTACGAAGACGATTATTTGTTGGATTAGAGAAGTTTCAAGTAATGGCACGAGCAAGCCAAATCATTGCATAAGTGAGTGGATCATCAGAGTTGTTTTGAACAACATCTCCTTGATAGTCATCATCATAATCAACCACTGAAGAGGGATGTGTGACATAGTAAGGTGTTGTAGTTCTAGAAGAGGAACCTGTATGTGCCACCAACATAAGAGGATCCTCGTTTTGATAGAAATATGGACTAACAGAATCAAACGACATTTACGACAATCTTGTATCGATTGTTCTAAATTGATAAATAAGTTGTAGTGTTTGTTAATAAATATAAACTGTAAAAACATTTATTTATATTTTACGATCTATCCATGTTTTGTCGATGACAATCATAAAATTATCGGAAGTAGAAAATAAAGTTTATTCGTTTTAAACCAATAGTTTTCTAACTCGACTATCATCATTCTACATACTTGTTTCTCATCATACTCATCATTTGCATCATTCATCATCACTTCTTTGCAAAGTCGTCTTTCGTCAAAACATACATAACATATTTTCTACAAACCAACTTTGTCACTTTGGTCAAAATATATATAATCACTTTTGTTTTTCAAATAAACACTTAGTAAACTTAATAAAAGTTTCTTCTAAACTCTATCACACTCCTATAAACTAGAAAATTTATTTTTAAAAATAGTTACATCATAGGTGACATCACACAATTTAAAATTCGAATTTGATGTCAGAGTGTCGGTTCCATGTCTTTACAATGGCCGGTTCCCAGAACTGGTAGAACCGTGCTACAGTACAAGTGTTAAACCGCCGGTTCCATGAGTTTTCATTGGCCGGTTCCCAGAATCGGTTGAACCGTGCTACAGGACAGCCGGTTCCATAGGCTTATAACGGTCGGTTCCATCGCGGAACCGTGCTACAGTACAGTTTTTGGCCTATAAATACCAAGCCATTTCTCATGTTTTAAACACACATTCTCTTATACTTTTCATCTACATTCTTCTAACATCTAATCTCAGATTATGTTTCATATCATATTAGATTTTTGGTATTTTTTTAATAGGGGAAGATTTACCGGTTTATGCA
This sequence comes from Tanacetum coccineum, assembly GCA_026074375.1. Classification (NCBI taxonomy): domain Eukaryota; kingdom Viridiplantae; phylum Streptophyta; class Magnoliopsida; order Asterales; family Asteraceae; genus Tanacetum; species Tanacetum coccineum. The sequence continues at coordinate 27,158 of BQNB010004648.1, read as the reverse complement.
TACGAGATGAAGCTTTAAGGTTCGCCTATTGCAAGTATCTCCCATCTCATGAAGATCCTTCTACTGATCTTGAGTCATCATTTCATTCATCATATTCATTCAAATGTATCATTGTAGAGTGTCGAGAATGTATAGGGAAAAACTAGTCATTAGGAAGATAGTATTTTGGGTGTATATTGTGAGCTTGGTTTCTATGTTTGTTAGAACCTTGCATTTAGATTGAGGATTAAGTGTTGTGAGGTTTATCCTTTCATGATTAGGACACGGTATTTAGCTTGGTACTGAAAAAAGGGTAAGCGACGAAGGATTGGTTCTTTTGTAATAGGACTCGGTGTTTAGCTTAGCACCGGATAAAGGGTAAGCGATGTTGTGAAGCTTCTTCACCGATTGAAGGAGTTTGGTGATTAGTGATTTCAAACTCTCGAGTAGGTGACTCGAGGAGTGGAGAGGGGCAAGGAAGGAGACCTTGTAGCCGAACCACTATAAACAATCGTGTCACATATCCTTACCTTTTTGTCTTGCATAACATGTTTAATTATGTGTATATATATACTAACTCATACCCAAACAATCAACAAAGAAATCTTAAAATTGAAATTTTAATTGGTAAAAAACTATTCAACCCCCTTCTAGTTTTTCACAATTGGTATCAGAGCAGGTTACCAAAGACTTTAAAATATTCTGTATTTTAAATCTTTAAAAACCAATCAAATGAATTTCAAAAACTACAAAGAATTATTTTTGAGATATAAAAATCGCTCTAGATCTCTTTAGTATTATCTCTTTTGTTCCTTAAGGAAGCTCGGCGGATCATCAAAAATGATCACAGACTCTTGAGGTCATCTCCAGGTTGTGATACCGCAAAGAGTCACATCTTGAAAAGGTACATCCTAACTTCTCATTTATATGGGTTGTGATACAAGAATTTTTATCAAAACATATATTTCAAAATTTTTGTTGGGCTTGGATTCGAACTTGGGCCTGTTATGCCGGTTCCCCGGTTTCATTTAGAAATGGAACTAGCCAGCTTTAGCCGAAGGAACCAGACCAACAGTAAAAGTTTTTTTACAATCATTTTCCTTTTGGGCCAAAACATCTTAGAGTAATAAGTCAATGTATAAAAATAAAAGCTCAATTTAAAACCTTTTAATTTTTTCAAATATATTTTTCAAAATAGAATTCACATATTTTGTTCGGATCAATCAAAAACTACATTGTGGGATTATAACTTAAAATGCAACCATTTATAATCATCATTGGTTCGATTATTTGATCATGAGTCCTTGAGAATTCAATATATTCCAAATCGGACTTAAGCGGAATAAGGTACACATTCTATGCTTATCTCGTTTATGACTATCAAATATGTGCTATGTGATCATATATTATTAAAATGAGTTATGGGCCTTATTATGTGTTTTGCTTTTGGGCTTCTACTTAATTGGTTATTTGTCAATGTTTTTTTGTGTACTCAGTTTAGCACACCTTACTCGCTTCTTTCATAAAACCTTCTCGTCTAAGCATTATTTTTTTGGGTCATGTTGTCCAAACGTAACTCTTCTGGTATTAAGATTCTTTATTTAAAATTCAAACCTCTCTTACGTACTCCCATAAAAACCAACGACATCCCTAATTTTATATAAACTCCTGTCTTTCACTTTCACTCTCATCCATTTCAAAAATCAAACCATTTCATTTTCTCTCTCTCTCAAATCTATCGATCATTATCATCTATGGAAATCCTCTTGGAAATTTTAAGCCCCGTTATGATCGTCATCATCATTTGGCTCCTAATGCTCCTCTATTTGATGTTCAAGTTCCCGCACAAAGATTTGTTCTTTTTTTAGCTTTTTACATTACCATTGTATTTCCTATCCTTTGTATAGCGTTAAGCATTGAAATGAAATATATGTAATGCATTTTCCTTCCTTTTATCGCGTGCTTGTTATTTTCTCATTATCGTCACTCGCTGTCTCACCCAAAAAATTACATTAGTGACAAAATAACAAAACAAATAAACATTGTTATTTTTCAAGTCTAAAATTAATACACTCATAATAATATTATTTTTTTTACTTTTTCGTCCTTAGCTGGTTCCATCGGCTATAAAGGTCGTTCCATTCTTTAGAAGGAACTGGCAGAACCGGCCATCTGACAGAACAAATACATCAATCATCCTTTTTATCACCACACCGTTTCAAACTTTTGTCCTCCATAACCACCATTGGCGAACCTTTGGCTCCATAACTAGGAAAATGTCATCCCTTAAGGCAAAACAAACCAAAAAACCTCCTCCCAAAAGAACTAGAAATGTAGGAAATCCAAGCGTGCCCATAACTTCATCCTTATCTGACTCACCACCCTCGGATAATGGAGACTTACCTAGCACTAAGATTTCCCCTAGGTCTTATAGTAGAGCTCTTCCTAATCGTACAAACATGTCTCAAGACCAAAGGGAGACAAGAGCGATGTTCAAGAACTTGGCTAGAGCGTTGCACAAGTTTTAAAAGATGATAAAGAAGGGATGACGTTGAAGGGAACATTGTTTGTGAAACAATTTAAGTGTTTAATTATCGTGTGTTTGGATTATTAACTTGTCTTCTTGGATTTGCATGCTTGAACTAGATGTTACAACTACGTACTCACTTTATTTAGCTATGTCTTATGGATATGTTTAGCATGTTAATGCTATTTGGTAGTGAATTTTGATGCTTACATGCTAGTTTGTTAGAGTTTTGGCTGCAAAAATATAGTTATGGTCACATTTTTGGATGTCATGGATCCACCATATGGTAGATCCGTCTGTGGTTTAGGTAGATCCGTGCATCACCAGGCCAGGCGCCAAAATTCAAATTTTCTTGATTTTTAACTTTTTCTACTTTATCTTATAATCATGTGTCACACCCATCACCGGTTATCACATCATGCTATATGATACTATGTGGGATTTTAAACCTTAGAATAAAACATGTTTTCTATATAATCCAAGAACCATTATACAAAACACTTCACCACTTTCACCTTATAATCATCACCCTCCAACACCATTTTCTTCACAATTCTCACATACAAACCTCACTAGCTCATCACTATGACTAGTTCATCTAAAACAAATTCACCAAATTTCAAGAGAAAAACCTCACATTGGGTAGTCAAGTCACCAACCTATATCAATCTCAAATCCTCTAGTGAGGAACACCAAAATGAGAAAACTTCATCACCACCTCCTAGAAAGAAATCCCTTCACCACCACAAGCTCTATCAAAATCCATCTCTAGCAAGAGTACATACTACACCTCATCATCATCTCCAAGTGAGTCTCCAACACCAACTCACGTTGCACCTCCACCCAAACTCCGATTTGTCATTCCACTAAAACTTGAACCTCAAGAACTTCCACCACTAGCTTCATCACCAAATGACCCTTATCTGTCAACTATGGACAATTGGCCACTGGGCCCTTCCAAACCATCTCCACCACCACTTGTCACATGACCACCACCCGGGTTTCCACATCCACCACTGGTATTTGAGCAATTAACAACAACTCAACCATTGTTTGTTAACGTCAACAACAATCCACCTCACATCCACAACAATGCACATCTACTTGAAAACATTCAACATCCACCATTATATCTTAAAAATCAATATTTTCCCAACCCTCCAAACATCTTGGATTTTGTTCATCCAAATGACATGCCTCACCTTTACAACAGAGTTTTTGGTCAATGTTTGTAGTAGCCACAAGCATGAATCTAAATGCTCAGAAACCGTGTCAACCTAACATGTTCTCATACAAACGACACCCACTCTGCTCTCATCGAACCCAACCATACTTCGCGCAGTAGCCGCATTAATATTTTCACCTCACCATTCGAATTATATGGAAAAATGATATTTCACCTAAGATTTAGGATCTAGTTTGTTCTCTTCGAGATTACTTTTCTTTGACTAATGGGCTTAAAGCCAAATTTTATGTTTAAATTTCCCTATAATGGAGATTTACATTATTGAAATGTTTGGTGATTCTTATTGAGTAATTGTGATTCATATGTCTTGTGTTGTTGCCATATATATTTGCTTGTCCACTAACTTTGTTTTGTAGCACGCATCCATAGTTCAATTCTTTGGTGCCCCAAGCAAGGGAAGCATACACTATAAAGGAGAGAACTGCAATTAAGTTCTTTATTTTTTATTACATGCATTCGTCACCAAGTCACATTAACTTTTTTTTTTTGTCAAAACAAGACTTGCAAGGAACGCCTCTACAACACTTTTTGTTTCGACAAAAAAGGGGGCGAAGATATGTAAACCCATCTACTAAATACTTATTTAATAACTTTTAAATACACATGAGTTTATATTTTGTCATCATTAAAAAGGGAGAGATTGTTAATACAAATATTCGCGTAAAAACACTATTTATATTTAATGATCTTCATGTTTTGATAATAACAAATATAATGACATACTACGTAAAGGTTTACGTAAACAAGTTATTTAGTCGAAGGTTTACTTGACGACGATAAATCACTTAAGGTATGAATATGACATTATTAAACATAGTTAATGATCAAAGAAAAATATTATCATTTGTATAAACCTTTTCTAATCAAATGATTTAAATAAACACATGATTAATTATAAGCTAGTTATGTTAATCATGTAAGACAAAATAGGATTAACCATAAGTCGAAACAATTTTTCTAAATATTTTCAAATCTAGAAGATCTTTCCTTATTAGTGATAAAAAATGTTTTACTTCTAGAAGAATCTAATAAACTAAATTTATAAGTACAAAACAATATTTTGTTAAGATTTGGGGTTAATCATAAAAAGAAAAAGCTGTCCCAGCTGCACCCGACGCATCCAGCAAAACCAAAGGACGAATCCAGGCTATGGTGGATCCGTGCGATAGCTGGTTGGGACAGATTTTGAATTTCAAATGTTGCCTATAAATAGCAATCTTAAGTCTTCATTTTAGACAACTCTTCACAAATATTTTTCTCTCTAGCTTTTATCATTTTCATATTCTTTGATCATTATACTTGTTTCATAATCCATTACAAGTGATTAACTCATTCCACTCTTTAGTGAAGAACACTAACGAAGACGTGAAGCTTCAAGTGTTATTAGTTTAGTTGTGTCATCACAGTTGTGATAATCATTTATCTTGTATCTCTTGTGTTGTGTTATGTGTATCATATGTGTATGATATGTTAGTATTTAGGCCACAAAATACATAGTGTATTAGATTGGTTTTATCTCAAAGTAGAACTCGGTATTTAGCTTAGTACTAGAAAAAGTGTAAGCGACGTGTATGGTTTTCTCCGCCTAAAGAGAGCTTGTTGACATAGTGAAGAAAACTCTCAAGTTGGGTACTTGAGGAGTAGAGTAGGGTGAATAGGAGCTTCATAGTCAAACCACTATAAATCATTATGTCATCGGTTTGATCTTTCCTATCCTTACTTGTTTATACTTCATAGATTACTTATTTACTTATTGCTTTGCTATCATATACACTTGTGTATATCTCTTGAATTCAAATAAGTTGACAATCTAAGTTTTATTTATAAAATGGTAAAAACTATTCAACCCCCCTTCTAGTTTCCATAATTGGTATCAAAGCCAGGTTACCCAAGATCTTTAACGTATATTCTACATTAAAGCTTGAATCGATCTATGGATTCAGATAAATACATAGAAAGGCAATCTATGTAAAGACCACCACTTTTTAAAAGCGATTGTTTTATATATTAGAAAAATAGATTCGAAACTTATGTGAAAGCAAAAGATTTAGATCTTTGCATATAATCTTGAATGGTGAGTTCTATCGGTTTTTTGCCCTGAAACACATAGATACCCAAGTTTTATAGGTTGTTCCCTTTGAAGAACAATCCGACGATCTTAAATTTACCATAATAGGCTATCATTGGAAGCCTACTGGTAGAATATTCCCTTTAGGTGATCAGTGCCCGTTAACTAGGATTACTAAACCATTCGCTATTTTATACATACTTTTTACTTAATTAAAACGACCCCAAAAGACCAAAAACATAATAAAATTGCAAATATATGCTTGTTTTTGTGTTTGTGTAAGTACAGGTACGGATATTAAAGAAATGGACAAAAACAAAGGCAAAGCAGACAAAACCAAGCACGAGAATAGAAAGAGCACGAGAAAACGAGTCCAACGGTGCCTTCGGATTTTAATGGGCCAGCCCGTAACCCATTTAAATGGGCCGGGCCAGCCCATATATGTTCTAAGCCCAACAAAGGCTCAACTTATTACTCGGCCCAAACTACTTATTACTTGGCCCAAAATGAAGTTATAAAATGAAATTGAAGAATTGAATGATGAAGAAGTCACGTGACAAAGAAATTAAATCAAGTAATGCATGTGCCTATGCACTACATAATGGGAGGTCGAGTAGAAAGCCGACAAGTGGCGGAGCATTGTACAACTTCTCAAAATGCAAGTTTCAATTGATAAAAATGATCACACCGATGGAATTCATTGCGTTGAATGGAAGCTTTCAACTTGTCCACGTGCCGATTTTGTACCGATCGGATCTTCTTTCAACATTCTCAATCCGTGTGAAGGGAAATGGTACTCAATCATTGGCCAAATCATTCACCAATCATTGGGAGCAATTTACAAAATTAACCCTCCTAGCCTTATAAACACAAGACGCTCCCCTCATTTTATGAGCAGTTAGTCTTTATTTTTGTAGTTTTTAGCTTATTTTAAGTTTGTAATAGCTTATTTTTTTTTCTGCTTATTGTGCGTTTCTATTTTCGAAAGTTTAATGTAATGATGTATTAAAGTTGGTTCGAAGTTGATTTAAGATCTCGTTTTGCTTATTTGGTGCTTAATCTATCGTTTCTATTTTCTTTTTCGTGTGGCTTATTCAATAAGTTGATTTTTTCGTCTTTATTTTCGTGGCTTATTAGTATCAAAAGTCCTCAAAAGCATAAATAATGACTCCTAATAGCTCTCCAAGTTAATTCGATTTATTACTAAAGGTTTTTAAGTATTTTTCGTAGATATGATAAGTTTCAATAAGCTCGAAAATTGCTTATTGTTGTGCTTGTTTCATTTTTTTTAATTAGGAGCTCATATTTTCTGATTTTAATAACTTCTAATTAGTTTGTTCGAATTCATGTGAGTTTTAATTACTAGAACATTTTATGAGCTTATGTGCTATTTCAAGTCATCATTTAATAGTTTAAAATGCTTAAAATTATTCTAGTTCACTTGTTGCTTATTTTTTTTTTGTTTGCTTAACGAATAGTTGATACTTCTTTTGTTAGCGTAAGAGGCTTGTAGATAATCTTAGTTATAGATCTCATTTTAGCTTATTTTTGCGTTACATGTTTGTTTTATTTTAGACCTTGCTAGTTTACTAAAAGTGCTTAATTGATTAAGTTTTCATTCTAGCTTTAGCCTATTCATTATTTGCGATGCGATGCTTTTTTCGCCTGGATCTTATTATCAAATTGATTTTGCACTTTGAAACTGAAATTAGGGTTTTCAGTATTGGTTAACCATAACTGCTCTTGATTTGTGAACGAATATGGGCCTTCTTCTATGAAATTAGTAATTGAGCCTTGGTTTGTAACTGTTGTGCGAAAATTAATTGGGCCTAGAGTTTAATATTAATAGATTTAGTAAAAGTGATTTGGGCTTGCAATTGTTTATCACATGGGCCACGATTAAGAAGTCTATATCTCGTTTGAATTTAGTTTCTGTTATGCAAAGTTGAATTTGCAATATGCTATAACTGTGCTTTTATGATAACATTTTGTGTTTTGCTATTTTGGAACCGTTCATCTCAGGGCGTGGAGCTTAAGGATTTATTTAGCTAGACCGAATTTGATTATTTGCTTTAGTTAAATAAATCGGGTGGTTTACGTTTAATTACGGGTCTCCAATTCGGTTCCATTTTCTATCATTTTTCAATACTAAGAGTAGATTTATTTTTATCGTTTTTATGCTTAGAATAGATTTATTTTTGTCATTAATTGCGTATGTTTACTTATTTGATTAATATGAGTAGCGAGGTAGTTTACTTGTGTTTGCTAAGTGATTAGTGATTTGGAATTTAAGTGCGGGTTTAAAACAAGGATTAAATATTAATAAGTCATTAGTATTTTTCCATTTACATTCCGTCATATACTTTTTAAATGCATTTACAATACTTGTTCATTTAATTTTAAAAGCATTTTTACGTTTACTTGTCATTTAATTACTTGAATAAAACTTGTTTTCCTAAGGATTTGTAATTCGTTAAAAACCTAAACCCGTCACTAGTAATGAACAGTATCTCAGTCACTTAGCAAGCATTTACCATTTTATATAAATTTTAGTATAGATATAAATGCTTTACAATGTTAATTGTTTTTATTTGCCTTTGACTTTATATTGTTTTATTTCCTATTACGTTAGTAATTTTAGAAAACCAAATCAAAAAATCTTTTAAACCATTCGAAACGCGCGATCACGGACTTAGCCGATTTTCAATTCACGCTTCGCCGAGGAAAAACGACCAGGGAGGTTTTTGAAATTGCTTTGGTTAAAAGCGATTTTCTAGAACCCGACGGAAATACTATACTATACTATCATTGATTCTTCCTTATTATTACGTATTTATATATATATATATATATATATATATAAATATATAAATATCTATAAATATATATAGTATATTATATATATAGTATAAATAATTATTATATATGTATTAAAAAAGGACAAATCCAATCACATTTTGGAACTTTGTTATAAAACCGAAATCTACTTACCCTATATACTTGCAATGTGATAGGGCCCTTTTGTGTGAGAACATTACAGTTTATGATCTTTGAGCTTTTTCTTCTTTTCAGCATGTTGTCACAGTATTTATCATAAAGTAACTTCTTGTTGTAGTACTGTTTCATAATGTCTATGCCCAAGAGATCAACTAGTTCATTGTGTAGGTTTGTTGGTTCAGCATCCCTTGTAGCTGGATTGGTGTTCTTCGCCCCCTCAGCAGGTGAAGCAATTGCTTGGCATGCTGAAGAAACATTCTTGCTTGCAGCTCCTGATGCAGTTTTCACCATAGTGGAAAACCTGTTCAAGGTATCAGTAACCTTGTTTAATAGACTCAAAAGGGAATCTAAAGTCTTGAGCTTTCCATGAACTAAAGATACTTGACTTGGCAAATCAAGAAACTCTACTGGAAGTTCCCATTGAATATTCTTCGGTTCAGCAACCTAGGAGGTAAGGCTGGAGATAGTGGAAGTGAAAGTCTCTAGTTTTGTTGGGATCTCTTTTAACTCCCTAGGTAGCTTAATTTCTATGTCTCAAACATGCCTCTTTAGCTCTTTAATGTCTCCAGATAATTTAGTGAATTTTAAGGGGAGCTGTTTTAGTTTGGTTGGTAAGCAGGTAGCAAAGTCATGTGAGGTTAAGAGTTTGGATAATTCAGGTTTCAAATAAGTTACCAAAAGTTTAGTAAGCTGGTTGATATCTGGATATAAGGGCCTAACTTTCAGTGAAGCAACTTTTGCTTCAGCTTTTGCCTTTTATTGTACCAGCTTCTCTTTCTAAGACTGAAGTAAGTGAACCTGAGCCATTAACTCTGGAATATGAGCTGATTTAGGAGATGGAGGATGTGGGACTGAAGTGTCTTCAGGTACATCATGAGAGGTAGCATGAGTATCTTCATCTTTTTTAGTTTCCTCCTCTTCACTCTCATCTGAAACAATGATAGGCTTATCTTGTAGGGAGTTACGAGTGAAGAAGGCAGATCTTATGTCTTTCATAAGATCTGATAAATCCTCCAACTTTATTTTCTTTAGAATTTCATCAGCTATGGACTCCTCATTTATACCTGAATCAGTGTGGGCAGTTTTTAACCCATCTCTAGCAAATTTAGTTTTATCTACAAGAACACTTAGATTAGTCCCTGCAAGTTTATTATCAAGTGAATAGTTTTGGGTTCCTTCATCCATACCCTGTTGTTAAGGTATGGATTCATAAGGAGCAGAAATTCTAGGATCAACTTCAACTGTAGAATTTGCTGAAACATCACTTTCTGATACAGACTCAGAGTGAAAATTAAAGATGATGAATAAACATGTTTAATAAGAGTAAATGCAGACATACTACTACTGAGCTGAGGGTGAGCTCTTTCTTCACTGGTGACCCCTAAAGAGGTTGGATCACCAGCTGCTTGCAGGTCCTCTTTATGTAGTTCAGTATCTACAGGTGTAGAAACTAAAGGCTGGCTGAGTGCTTTGTCCTTGGCTGTACTAAAGTTTTTCTTATTCTTTGAATGGCCAGTGGGAGAGTGAGCAACCTCTTTTGAAGATGGCTGACTTTTTGTGGCCTCTTCTTTAGAACCAAGATTATGTTTGGAATGTTTTTTCTTGGTTCCAACTTTAGCTCCAAACATTAAGTCTCGAGAATCATTCATCTCATCGTGTGAGGAGGTATTAGGAGCTTTATTAGCCAAAGGCACATCAACTTGTAGATGGCCATCATGTGGGCTGTGAAGGGAGGTCCTTCAGTTTGGTTTTGCTTCAATGCCTAATTGTGAACACTGAAGACTTAAGTGGGGTTAATGGCGAGGTTTTCATGATGGTATTCATGCATCATATATTCTAGCAAGAGAGATATAAACCTAAGGTAAGGAATAACTTTTTCCCTTGTTTTCTTGTATGGCTTATAGATTATATCTTTCCAAATTACCTTAGAAAAGTCTACTTGTACTCTATTTGCTAAACAATATAGAATGGTAGCATCCTTGTTTGAGATTTGATCCAGTCCACCTGTCTTACCCCTAGACACTGAATGATTTGAGCCATCAACAATCTCCACCTAGGAGGAAGACAACTCTTCTTAAGGGTTCCTTTAGCCCCTATCTCCCTATTATACCTAATTGTTGCAAACCATGGTCTCACTACTACTAAGAAAAGTGGAGAGACATACTCATTTAGGTGTGGTAAGTAATGTGCCCTAAGTGTATTCCTTAAGGTAGTGATACCTATCTCCCCCCTTATACCTCCTGTAGGAGTGGATACCTATATCTTAGAGTCTTCTAAGGTTTTTATAGTATACCAGAACTCAGCTAAGTATTCGACATATTGGGTTGGGGCTATGGTAAATGCTTTCCTATAAAAGTATTCAGAGTTTAGATGATCTGGGTATATTAAGGCAACCTCATTGTTGGTGATGAAGGTTATTTCATTAAAAGTGAACTCAACCTGATCTGCAAGTAAGAAAGGATTTGGGCTTTTGGACTTGTCAAGAGTGACATGTTCTTCCTTTGGAGTTACATCAGGTGGTGATGGGATTTAAGTTGGGTTGGATGATTTTTCCATTTTTGCTATTTAGAATTTTGAGGTTTTTGTGTGTGTGTTTTTGATGAGTTTGTGAAAAGTGAGATGTAGATTGGTGTGATGGTTTTATAAGATTGATGAAGTTACAACTTTTTCTTTATGAATGTGTAACTGTCATTTTGAGGTTATGAAGTTATGGGGAATGTTTAGGGTTTTTTTTAACATGTGTGCTAAACTTTGTATTTAATGAAAGTCAACAAAGCATACATCTGACACAACAGTGAGCAACCGTCTATTCAACTGAAAAAGTAGGCGAAAGAAAGATGGTGAGGTCATTCTAATGTTTGGGTATCCTTTTTTCTAATATATTAAAATAAACAACTTCTTAGGAAGAAGTTATTTAGATAAAATAATATTAATTTAAAAAATCACTCTTGTTTTGTTATTTAAAACTGACATTGTGATTGATGTTTAAGGAGCTAAACTAGGCTCAGGTTTGGTGTTTTGTTATGCTAAACAGATATTGGTGACTTTATCAACATACATGCTCCAACGAAGGCGAAAAAACCATATATGCTCATGCAAATCCATGAATGAGACATATGTGATTGCTCAGTTACTTCACTCGAGAAAGCTGAAGAGTTAGATCAAAATTATTGTTTGAAACTGAACTGAAGAGAATAAATCAGTTTTGTTCAGTTCTTGATGTGGCCAATATCAAAGCTCTAACGAATGCGACAAAACTACACATGCTCATGCAAATCCATGAATGAGACATGTGTGATTGCTCAGTTACTTTACTTAAGCAAGATAAAGGTTGCATACAGAAACTGAACTGACATTTTAACATTTGAAAGATTGTTCAGTTTGGATGAAATTACTGAACCTTTAGTTTTCTTCAGTCAGTACTGAAGGTTTAGGTTTTGAATCAATGTTCAGCATACCTAGTTCAACTATCAATCTTTTGAAAGTTGGCTCATCCAGAGGCTTGGTGAATATATCAGCAAGTTGATATTGAGTGGGAATGAAATGTAATTCAATGTCACCTTTAAGAATATGATCTCTGATAAAGTGATATCTGATACCAACATGCTTTGTTCTTGAGTGCATAAATGGATTGTTTGAGATTGCAATAGCACTGGTGCTATCACAAAATATGGGTACCATTTCATATATGATGTCATAGTCAGTGAGTTGAATCTTCATCCATAATATGTTGGCACAACATCTAGGAGCAACTACATATTCAGCTTCAGTTGAAGACATAGCTACAGATTGCTGCTTTTTAGCACTCTAGCACACAAGTTTGCCTCCTAGTAACTGACAGGCACCTGAAGTGCTTTTTTGTCCATGTTGCATCCAACATAGTCAGAGTCAGAGTATCTTTTTAGGTCAAAACTTGAACATTTTGGATACCAAATACCAAGACTGGTAGTACCTTTTAGATACCTGAAATATCTCTTAACAGCAATAAGGTGAGATTCCTTAAGATTTGCTTGATATCTTGCACAAAGACAAGTTGAGAATTAAATGTCAGGTCTGCTTGCAGTTAGGTACATTAGTGATCCAATCATACCTCTATACTGAGTCTCATTTACAGCTTTTCCATTGAGATCAGGTCCTAACTTTTTACATGATGAGCCATTTATGTCATATTTTTTCAGCAGATCCTTGACATATATGGAAACTAGAAGGGGGGTTGAATAGTTTTTACCGTTTTAAAATTAAAACTTAGATTGTCGACTTACGTGAATTCAAGAGATATACACAAGCGTATATGACAGCGAAGCAATAAGTAAATAAACAATCTATGAAATGTAAGCAAGTAAAGATAAGAAAGATCAAACCGATGACACAATGATTTATAGTGGTTCGGCTAAGAAGCACCTCTTCGCCCTACTCCACTCCCTAAGTACCCAATTTGAGAGTTATCTTCACTATGTCAACAAGCTCCCTTTAGGCGGAGAAAACCGTATACGTCACTTACACTTCTTCCGGTAGTAAGCTAACTACCGAGTTCTACTTCGAGATAGAACCAATCTAACACACCATGTATTTTGAGGCCTAAATACTAACCTATCATACACATATGATACACACAACACACGACACAAGATATACAAGATGAATGATTATCACAAATGTGATGACACAACTAAACTATTAACACTTGAAGCTTGACGTCTTCTTGAGTGTTCTTCACTAAAGAGTGGAATGAGTTGATCACTTGTAATGGATTATGTAACAAGTATGATGATCAAAGAATATATGAAAGATAAAATATATGTGAGAAAAATATTTGTCAAGAGTTGTATAAAATGAAAGAATGAGGTTGGTATTTATAGGCAACCTTTTGAAATTCAAATCTATCCCAGGGGAACAAGACGTGTGACCCAAAGATGCACATCTCCTGGATCCGTCCAATGTTTTGGTAGATCCGTGGGTGGAGCTGAGAGAAAATTTGTCATTTTGTGATTAACTTAAAATCTATACAAAAGATTGTTTTGTACTTATTAAAACTAGTTTAATGAATTCTTCTAGAAGAAAATATTTCTTATCACCAATAAGGAAAGATTTTCTAGATTTGGGAAAATTTAGAAAGATTTGGAAAGATTGTTTCTACTTATGGTTAATCTTATTTTGTCTTACATGATTAATATAACTAGCTTATAATTAATCATGTGTTAGCTTAAATTATTTGATTAGAAAAGATGTATGCAAATGATAATATTTTTCTTTGATCATTAACTATGTTTAATAATGTCATATTCATACCTTAAGTGATTTGTCGGCGTCAAGTAAACTTTAATAACAGCAAGGCAGGAAAGTCCTTTAATTGATTGTCGTCGTCAATAAGAAAACTTTTTGACTAAATAACTTGTTTACTAAACTTTTACGTAGTATGACATCATAATTGTTATTATCAAAACATGAAGATCATTAAATATAAATATCATTTTTGCGTGAATATTTGTATTAACAACTACGGCTCTACACCAAGTATCTTGAAGAACCACGCATACAAAGCGTGGAGACGATGTCGCAAGTATAAAGCGACGCCGTCATGATTTGCAAACTGACGGCGTCAAGGATTTTGTGACAGCGTCAGAACGTAGCCTCCTTAAAGGGGATCAAGAATCATCGATGTGGTGACGGTGTCATGGCTTCAAAGCGACGTCGTCGCGTCGCTTTACTTATAAATACAAAACCGATTTTAAGGTTTTAAGTGTGTAACTTTGTATAACTTTTGAGAGACGAACCTTAGTTATTCTAGCAGCTTTTATACTATTCTTAAGGCCTCAAAACCCTATTTGTAAGCTACTGACCTTAATCCATGTTTTTAATCTAGTAGATTGGTTTTATCTTAATCATTTCATATTCTATGTTTGTTTGATTATTATTTATGTTCTTGCTATTCTTTATAACATGCTAGGCTAAACCCCTCCTTTAGTATTTACTTATGATTGTATGAAACTTAGATTGTAGATCCTTTTAATGTTGCTTCTTGTGATGGATGTGTGCGTTAGGCTTTAGAAAACTATCGATAAGATATTAAATTGGCATAGACGTCTAAGAAATGTGAGTGTGTAGAAAGGATACCATCTAGTAACAGTCTTCATACTACCTTACCCCTAATATGGTTGATCCCTCTTAAGATAATTTCAATGCATTAATATACACTAAGGGCCTTGTAATAGTCTTTATACTACCTTACTTGTGCGTTGCCTTAATGGAATATTAATCAAGGAAAGCGAGTTCGTGTAATTCGTTCATGACTTAGGAAATACTTACACAGATCATCACAAGTGTGACAAAACAACAGATTAGGAGAAACAATCTAAGGATAATTTACCATAATAAGTAAATACAACTTTTTTATCATAAAGTAATCAATAGTAGTTTAGGTTTACTTAGTTTTAATTATTAAACACATAAACAATGAAAAAAGTTTGGCGAAGAGGCTGTAAAACGACCAACCCACTTAAACCATGATATTTACCTGCTTTCATAAAAACATAAAAATACAAAAAGAATATTCTCTCAACCCTGTAGACCTATGTTAGATCTTGATCGTGCCTCCTAACATATTCCCCTAGAAGACGATAACAACCCCCGAGTCTTGCCTATACTACACTGCAACGATTAGGTACACTACTTAGGGAGTTGTAAAACTTTTTGTTGAAGTCTTTACAAGACCCGATCATTAAGTTTTTGGTGTCGCTGCCGGGGAATAGTTAGGTTTTGACCATTGTTTTAACTTGGTCTACTTGCTTGATTCCTATCAGCGAATATTTTATTTTTATTATATTAGTATTCCTCGTGGAATCGTCTTTTCTTTGTGCCTTTTGTCTGTAACTCTTTCGTTCACCATCATGATGTATGAAAGACCACCTACCCCACCCTTTCAAAACCCACCACGAAACATAACCTTCCTATTCCAAAGATATACCTTGATGTTCCAACACCATCAAGATGAATCTATCTACGATGCGTGGACTTGTTTCAAAAACTTAATCCAAAGAGTCCATCATCATGGCCTTGATTTATGTTCCCTTACTCAATTCTTTTATGATCATGTTGACGACTATACCTGAATGGTGCCTTACTTAGTAGGCGAAGGGAAACCTTAGGGAATTAAGCGGTGAATGAAGCATGGAATCCATTAGAAAATTTGCCTAAGGCCAAAAAAATAGGATAAAACCCATCAAACATTTTTCTAAACAAGACATTAGCAAACTTAAAGGCTCAAGAAAAAAGATTGTTTGGAAATGAGGAGGTTTGGGTTGAGATGCATAGGGGTATAGCATGGGATAAGGTGGAAAATCCAAACCCACAACGTACCCCACAAGTCCTCCCATCATTCGAGGAATACAATCCCCTTGTAACTCACCCGAAAGATGTAGAAGAGGCTATAGGAATCCCGATAGAGGTAGAACCTTTACACGAACCACAACTAGAGGATTTAGGCTTGAATACTTATAATCATGACATTCTTCTTAGTTCTAGAGAAGTTTCTAGTTTTGTGGACAACATCGTTTAAGTCAAAAAACATATTTGAGGTTTAAAATGAATCAGTTTTGAACGAAAATGAACACTCTTGGAACAAGTGTTGAGCAAAGATATTGTAAACATAATTGTGAATTCTTCTGTGGATAATTATGATGTTAATGTACATGAATGTGAAAAGTGTCTCAAACTTGAGACTGAGCTTCAAACGAATTTCATTGAAAAAGAAATTTACGATAAATGGTTCAAAAGTTTTTACATCACTCTTGAAAAAACACTGCATCCTTTAGAAGTGATACTCAACTTAATCAGGAATTTTTGCCAAAGGACAATTCTGTTTCAAATCAAATGCTCCAAATTTGATCAACAGTTTGAATGTAAATGAATTGGAAAGCTCAGTCTCAAGAGAAAGACATGGTCATAATAAAGTTAAAAGAGAGAATTAAATCTCTAAGTGGAAAAATGGATGAGAATAAAATTAAAAAGGACTTAAAAGAGATTGAAACAATAAATATCAAATTGGATCATAGGGTGGCAAAGCTTATTGCTGAGAATGAGCATTTGAATCAGACCTATAAGCAACTTTATGACTCGATTAAACTGACACGTATTCGATCTAAAGAACAATGTGCCGATTTAATTAATCAAGTCAATTTAAAGTCCGTATAGATCTCTGATTTAAATGCTAGTCTTCAGGAAAAAGTTTTGTAAATTCACAGCTCAAGGATGAGTTTAGGAAACTCAAAGGAAAAGCCTATTATTGATAATGATGTTACTAAACACCCTAGTCATCCAGAGATGCCTCTGATACATATGGAACCAATAACACCTAAGTTGTTGAATAAACGGACAGCTCACTATGCCTATATTAAGCATACTCAGGAAGAAGCTGCAGTTCTTAAGGATCTAGTTGATCATATTAAAACAAATTATCCCCTAGATCAAGCCTTAGAATCTACCTGTAAGTATACTAAACTAATTCAGGAGTTGCTTGCAAAAATCATTAAAACCTTCCTCAGTATCAACAATTCAGGTGAACAATTAGTGGCTGAGACCCCAAAGAACAAGGAAAAAATAGTTAGATTCACTAAGCCCGTCACATCCTTAAGAAAGACAATCACAAAAACAACCACTAAAACAACGTCAAACCCTAGCTTTAACAAACCTTATGATGTCTTCTATAAAGTAAAACAGTCTACTAGTACTACGATTCACATCGACAGGTCAATACAAAGAAAATAAGATTCGGCAAACACCAGGTAGTTACTCTGAAGAATAAAGAGAAGCCCACCTATGGACAGTTAAATCTAGTTTGAAAATAAGATAGCGTTGTTGAACCTAAAGGAACTACAAATGGTGCAGACATTCCCCTTATTTATCCAAGCTTAATGGCGAAATCTAAACCTCTATTGGTTAAATGTAATGGTTACATCTTTCTGATAATCATGATTTGTGTGTTCTGGATTTTATCAAGACTGTAGAATGCACGTGTAAAATCTAAATCTGTTAAGAAAAGTTCAAAGAGAAAAGTTTGGAAACCAACAGGAAAAGTGTTTATAAATATTGAATACACTTGGAGACCTACTGGTCGAACCTTCACTATAGTAGGAAATGCGTACCCTTTAACTAGGATTACCACAACTACTAAAGTGCCCCTTAGGAAACTAACTGCTCTAGAAAATGAAACACTAAACCTGTTGAACATTGGTTTTAATCAAGAAACTTAGGAATTCAAAACTAATGATCGTGATAGAAAATCAAAGTTCTCAAATCTATATCAGCTAACAAAAAAGGAACCCAGACAATCTCCAGGTATCTAAAGTTTCCATGTTCTATCTTCCCTCTCTCAATGAATGCAGTCGTCCATATTGTTCTCTGTATTTGGACTCCGGCTGCTCCAAGCATATGAACCGGAGAATCTGCTCACCAGCTCACCAATTTCGTCATAAGTTTTTTGGGTACACTCAAATTCGGAATGATCATGTGGTAAAGAGATTGGGTTTGGTGATTATCAGAGTTAGACTGTTCCGATATCAAGGTTTACAACTTGAAGGGACTTGATATAACTTATTCTCCGTTGGGCAATTTTGTGATTCGAACCTTGAAGTTGCTTTTCGTCAACACACAGCTTTATATTCCTAATTTAGAATGAGTTGATCAATTGACTGATCTCCGAGCAACCAATCCTGTACACTATGTATCTTGAAATATGATGGCGTCCTCTGTCCCCTAATCATCCTTATCAAAGCTCAAATACTAAGTCAAGGCTATGGCAAAAACCCGACGTTTCTGTCTCATCTGAACTTTGGTGCAATCAATCATTTAGCTAGACATGGTCTTGTTCGAGGTCTCCCTAAGCTTAAATTTGAAAAGGACCATTTGTGTTCTGCTTGTGCAATGGGTAAAAGCAAGAAAAAACCCCACAAACCTAAATCTAAAGACACCAACCAAGAAAAACTCTATCTATTGCACATGGATCTTTGTGGACCAATGCGTGTCGCGAGTGTTAATGGAAAGAAGTACATCCTCGTCATTGTCGATGATTACTCTCGATTCACATGGGTTAAGTTCTTAAGGTCAAAAGATGAAGCTCCAGATTTCATAATCAAGTTTCTAAAGATGATCCAAGTGCGGCTTAAAGTGCCTGTCCGAAGAATCAGAACAGATAATGGAACTGAATTTGTTAATCAAACTTTGAGTGAATATTATGAGAAGGTTGACATCTCTCATGAAACATCTGTTGCTCGCTCTCCACAGCAAAATGGTGTCGTTGAAAGACGTAATCGTACACTAATTGAAGCTGCCCGCACAATGTTGATTTATGCAAAAGCTTTGTTATTTTTATGGGCAGAAGCAGTTGCTACCGCATGTTACACCCAAAATCGTTCCATCATACGCCTTCGTCACGGCAAAACACCATATGAGCTTTTACATGACAAACCTCCCCCTATGAGCTTTTAATACTGCTTGCTATGTGCAAAATAGAGTGTTAGTAGTTAAGCCTCATAACAAGACCCCATATGAACTTTTTCATAGGTATAAAACACCAATTTTAAGTATTTAAATGAGACTCATTTAGGTGTCGCTGCTAACCATCACCAATACATAGATCAATTAGGCAAATTTGAATGTAAAGGTTGGTGAAGGTTTCTTTGTTGGATACTACTTTTAAATATAAAGCAAACATAGTAATTCAATAGTAGAACAATGATAGTGGAAGAAAACTTGCATATTAAGTTTGGTGAGAATACACCTAATCTTGTAGGTAGTGGACCAGATTGGCTATTTGATATTGATGCACTAACAAGAAAAATAAATTATGAGCCAATTTTTACAGGTACACAGTCTAATGGTTTTGCAGGTACAAAAGCAAGTGATAATGCCTCAAACTGAAAGGAACAGAACCTGTCCAAGAATTATATTTTGCTACATTAAGGACTGCTGATCGCCATTTTCACATGATCGAAAGAGTTCTCATATGATTGATTTAAACCTTCCAAGTTGATATGGAAGAGGTTATTAAGAGCCAAGAAAAATATAAGTGAATGTAGTGATCAAGAGAACAGCACTAACAATGTTAATGTTGCTAGCACAAATGAAGTTAATGCTGTTGGTGGAAAAACAAGCATTGAAATTCCATTTGATCCGAATATGCCTACTTTGGAAGATGTTAGCATATTTGACTCCTCAAGAGATGATAAAGATGATGGTGCAGAGGCTAACATGAACAATTTGGATACAACAATCCAAGTCAGTCCTATTCCAACTACAAGAATTCATAAAGATCGTCCTCTTGATCAAGTGATTGGAGATTTGCAATCATCTACACAAACAAGAAGGATGTCAAAGAATTTGGATGAACATGGATTTGTTAGTACTATTCAACAAAGAACAAACCATAAAGACCTTCAAAACTGCTTGTTTGCTTGCTTTTTATCACAGGAAGAACCCAAAAAGGTAATTCATGCATTGAAGGATCCAAGTTGGATAGAGGTTATGCAGGAAGAGCTTCTACAAATCATGTTACAATAAGTTTGGACTTTAGTGGATTTACCAAATGGAAAAAGGGCTATAGGCACTAAATGGGTTTTTTGGAATAAAAAGGATGAAAATGGAATTGTGATAAGAAATCAAGCAAGATTAGTTGCTCAAGGGTACACACAAGAAGAAGGGATTGACTATGATGAAGTCTTTGCCCCTGTTGCAAGAATTGAAGCAATTAGGCTATTTTTAGCTTGTGCTTCATTTAAAGATTTTGTGGTGTATCAAATGGATGTCAAAAGTGATTTTCTTCTATTTGGAAGATAAAGAAGAGGTGTAAGTAAAGTCAACCACCGAGGATTTGAATATCTAAACTTTCCTTATAAATTATAACAAGGTTTGAAAAAGCATGTATGACCTTACATCAAGCTCCTAGAGCTTAGTAGAAACCTTGTCAACATATCTCTTTACAATGATTTCAAAGAGGGAAAATTACAACACCTTAAAAATTTCATCAAAGGAACAAAGGTGATATTATACTGGTTCCAAAAGTTTATGTGATGGATATCATCTTTGGTTCAACAAAGAAGGAGCTATGCATTGCATTTGAGAAGTTGATGCATGAGAAATTTCAGATGAGTTCTATAGGAGAACTTATATTCTTCTTAGGATTACAAGAGAAGCAGAAGAAGGATGGCATATTTATTAGTTAAGATAAATATGTAAAGAAATTTTAAGAATTCAGGTTTACAGAGTCAAGACTGGCAAGCACGTAACCACCAATGGAAACTCCAAAGGCCTCTGCCTTAAGGATGAATAAGGTGAAAAAGTTATATGGGTCATATGTTAGGTCAATGATTGGTTCATTGATGTATCTTACATCTTCAGACATGATACATCATGTTTTGCAAGTGTGGTGTCGCTGTGCTAGAATACCAAGTCAATCCAAAGGTTCACATCTTCATGCTTTAAAAAAGATTTTAGGTACGTAAAAGTCAACCCAAATAGCCATTGTAATCCAAAATCTTCTTTCTTTCGATTGGTAGCATACACAGATAGTGATTATGCTGGAGCAAGCTTAGATAGGAAGTCTACAACAGGAGGTTGTCAATTCCTTAGATGTAGATTAATATCATGGCAATGCAAGAAATAGACAGTGGTTGCAAATTCCACAACAGAAGCTGAATATATGGTTGCTTCAAGTTTTTGTGGACAAGTGCTTTGGATTCAGAATCAACTACTTGATTATGGGTACAATTTTATGCATACCAAGATCTTTATTGACAATAACAATATTGTTTGCATAATTAAAAATCATGTTTTTCATTCAAAAACAAAGCATATAGAGATCAGACATCATTTTATTAGAGATTGCAATGAAAAGAAATTGATTCAAATTGTCAAAATCCATACTAACAAGAATGTTGCAGATTTGCTTACAAAAGCTTTTGATGTATGTAGATTTCAATATTTGATTGCTAGTATTGGAATGCTAAATCTTTAAAGTCTTTTATCTCTTTATGTTTTTGTATAGTTTTATATGAATTAGTATTGTTATTCATGTCATTAAAAGTTTTTGTTGTTAAGTATAATTAGTGCTGCTAGTTAAAACTTATACTTTTACTAGCTGAGTTTACTGCTGTTAGTTATACGTACAAAAGAATGATAAATGGGGTGGATTTCAGATTATAGGTTATAGGGGGAGAGTGAGAAGACTTAATACTGTTTTGGTATAGATTAATATTGTTATAATTGAGAAAATTGTCTATGTGCTTGTCTTTATCTTGGTTTTTGGACTAACGATTTGCCAGAAAATAGCAAGAGAAAGAGTGTTTAGATTGATGATAGGAAAAGTTGGTTATTAGAGAAAATAGACAGAGAGTTTTGGTGAGAAAAAAAATTGAGAGAATTGGTAAGAATAAAAACAGAAAGAGAGCTGTGTGGAATAAAAACAGACAGAGTGATTTGGTGAGTAAAAGAATTGATAGAAGTGACGAGTTGAAAAACAAAAAGAGAGTTGAATATATTAAAAACAGACAGTGTGTTTGGACTGGAATTAGAGTTAGTACGGGTAACTCAAAGTTAATGTTGTTAGGCATAAACTTAATACTGCTAGTAAAAGTTAATGCTGCTAGGCATAAACTTAATACTACTGGTAAAAGTTAATGCTGCTAGGCATAAACTTAATACTGCTAGTAAAAGTTAATGTTGCTAGGCATAAACTTAATACTGCTGGTAAAAGTTAATGCTGCTAGGCATAACTTACTACTACTGGTGAAAGTTAATGTTGCTAGGCATAACTTACTACTACTGGGTTACTACTGATGGGCAAAAGTTAATGTTGTTGAGGGTATTTTCATAAATACTTCAATTAAGGGTTTCAATCAATCATTTAATCGATTTCACTCTTTTAAATACTCTCTAATCATAAACCCTTAACTCAAATATAAACATCCATCATCAACCCAACACAGAATGGTGATCTAAAGTTTGCAGATACTCCATAACATTGTTGCAATTTTGGTCTAACCCCGCAGAAAGTGTAGGTGTGTAACCCTATATTGGATTTTCTAAATGAAAACCCTATAAGATATGCACTAATGATCAATCCCACTATATATACTTCATGCAATCCAAAATTGTCAATGGGGAAGTACAGTTACAAGCCCTAGTGGATGGAAAGAAGATAATCATAACTGAATCAACTGTGAGAAGAGATCTTCAACTGGAAGATGCTGAAGGTGTTTGAAGTCCTACCTAATGCTACCATCTTTGAACAACTATGCATTAATGAGGGTATGAAGCAGTTTCACAAAAAACTCACTTTCTATAAAGCATTCTTTTCCCAACAATGGAAATTCCTCATTCATACGATTTTACAATGTCTAAGTTCTAAGACTACTGCATGGAATGAGTTTAGTAGTACTATGGCTTATGCAATTATCTCTTACTACAACCAAAAGTTCACTTTTCAATACATTTTTGAAGTAATAGTGAAGAACTTGGATAATGTGGGCAAATGTTTAATGTAATGCCAAGGTTTATACAAGTCTTTTTTGATAAACAACTTGAAGAGATGCCTACTCACAACAGAATATATATTGCACCCTCTCACACTAAGAAGATATTTGGGAATATAAGAAGGGTAGGGAAAGGTTTTTCTAGAAGGGAAACACCATTATTTCCAACAATGGTGGTGCAAAATTAAGCTGAAATGGGTAAAGGTTCAGCAATGCCCACTGATCCCCATCACACACCCACTTTTATTCAACCATCAACATCTCAACCTCAAAAAAAACAAAAACCTAGGAAGCCTAAGAGAAAGGACACTCAGATACCTCAGTCTAGTGGTCCTACTGAACATGTAGCAGATGAGGCTGTCTATAAGGAGTTGGATGACAGTTTGGTGAGGGCTGCCACTACTGCTTCTAGCTTAGAAGCAGAGCAGGACAGTGGTAACATCAATAAGACCCGATCCAAGGCAACACCTAATGAATCTAGTTCCCTAAGAACACTCAGGTAGGTGGTCCCATGTAGCCAAGAAAACCTGGGGATACAATTGCTTAAAAACCAGGTTTAAGAATGTATCTAAACTTACGAATGATCCACTGCTCGCAAGAGGTAACACACTTCGAAGTGGTGAGGATAGTCTGAAACTTAAGGAATTGATGGAATTATGTACCAATTTACAAACAAGAGTTCTTGATTTAGAAAAGACAAAGACTACACAAGCTGAAGAGATTGTTAGTTTAAAAAGGAGGGTCAAGAAGCTTGAACAAAAAAAGAGGTCAAGAACTCATAGGCTTAAAAGGGTTATATTACCAAGTTGTGTCCTTATAGCTAAGGTAAATCCTGGGAGATGAAGAAATTTTGGGTGAGGATGCGTCCAAACAGGTGCAGATTAATGCTTATTGATGGCAGATGAAGACATCTACCCTGGTTTAATGATCAAGATGAAGTGATAATGATATTGATGTGAACACTTATTAGAGTGGTGATGAGTTGTTAGCAAAATAAGAAGTTGAACTAAAGATGTGAATTTGACTATTGATGAAGTTACTTTGGCTCAAGCACTTGCTGCTTTGAAAAGTGTAAAACCCAAGGTAAAAGCCAATGTTGTAGAAGAGCCAAGTGTGCCAGTTAGTGCTTCCAGTACAAAGGTTAGTGATGCTACAACTACAACAACTGCTACAATTCCAACTCCAAGGAAAGGAATTGTCATTACTGAGTTGG
The DNA here is from genome assembly GCA_026074375.1 of Tanacetum coccineum. Taxonomy (NCBI): domain Eukaryota; kingdom Viridiplantae; phylum Streptophyta; class Magnoliopsida; order Asterales; family Asteraceae; genus Tanacetum; species Tanacetum coccineum. The sequence goes on along the minus strand of BQNB010004648.1, from coordinate 2,606 downwards.
GTACATCTACAACAATAACAATAATTTCTTCATAACCATCACAGGCAAAAGTTTAGGACAAAGGTAAAGGAATAATAGTAGAAGAACCTATGAATAAATTTTCAAAGAAGAAAGATCTAATCAGGCTTAATGGAGAAATTGCTTCAAAGTTACAAGCTGAGTTTGATGAAGAGGATAGACTTGCAAGGGAGAAAGATGAAGCCAATGTTGCACTGACTGAAGAATGGGATGATATTCAGGCTAAGGTTGATGTTGATTACCAGTTGGCTTAAAGACTGCAAGCTGAAGAACAAGAGTAGTTCATAACTGAACAAAAAGCCACATTGTTTAAAGAACTCCTAGAGCAAAGAAGAAAACACTTTATAGCTAAAAGAGCATAAGAGAAGAGGAACAAACCACCAACCCAAGCTCAACAAAGAAAAGTCATGTTGTACTTACCTAAAGAATATGGAAGAAAAAAAGCCCAAAGACTTAAAGAATAAATATTTTGATTCTATTTAGAAGATGTTTGACAGAGCTTTCAAGAGGGTGAATACATTTGTTGACTTTAGAACAGACTTGGTGAAGGGTAGTTCAAAGAGAGCAGGAGATGAGCTGGAACAAGAGGTCACTAAAAAGCAAAAGGTGGATGATGTTCAAGAAACAGCTGAAGTGGATGATGATCAAGAAACAGCTAAGATTAAAGAGCTCATGAAATTTTTTTCTTATGAAGAGGAAGTAGTAATTGATGCTATTCCTTTGGCTACTAAGCCTCCAAGCATTGTTGACTGGAATATTCATAAAGAAAAAAAAAAACTATTATCCAGAGTAATTCAGAGCTGATGGAAGTTCAAAGATGTACTTAGTCTTCAGTTATATGCTCAAAAGCTTTGACATGGAAGATTTTGAAACTCTATGGAAGTTGGTAAAAGCTAAATATGGATCAACAAGACCAGTAGAGGACTTAGATTTGATTCTATAGGAAGATTTAAAGACAATGTTTGAACCATATGTTGAAGACAGAGTCTGGAAAAATAAACAGGATTACAGAGTGTTGGATTAGAAGCTATATGACTCTTGTGGAGTTCATTTCTTAAGGATGCAACACATGCAGATCTATATGCTGGTAGAAAAGAGGTATCCCCTTACACCTGCTACAATTACTGATATGTTAAACAAGACTTTTAATGTATCATTTCATGAAATGTTATATTCAGCTTCTTACACTTCTCACAAAACAGCTTAAGAATCAAAATGAAAGTTTAGAAGCAACCGTCCTGGTGATTAATGTGAAGCTTTCATGAAGAACTTGATGAGTTATGGAGATAATCTCAAGTTTAGGGGAGGATGTTTTTATAGGATTAAAAGCTTCTTTGAAAGCTGTTTGGTAATTACTGCTATTCTTTCTTATTTGATGTTAATGCTTCTCAGTCAAAAGTTAGTTCTGCTGGTGAACTTAATGAAAATTATTCAAGTGTTAAGACGCTATATGGAAGTTTACTACTTCTAAGGAAGTTTCTACTACTAGATTAATATACTTACTGGCTAGAGAAAGTTTTACCTACTAGCTAGTGGAAGTTAAGACTGCTCAGAGATAAAGACAGGAAAATATGCTAAGTAGTTACTACTACTAGTACAAAAGTTAGTACTGCTAGTGTAAAGTTACTACTATTAGTACAAAGTTAATGTTGCTGAAGGGGCTAATGCTGCTAATGAAGAAGTTAGTACTGCTTATGTGATTTGTATGAGATATTTTGGTAAAAGATATGTATAAGTTATTTGTTTACAAGATTTGATATACTTAGGAAAGTATTGTAAGCCGACTAGGGACCCTTGGTGTATAAAAATGAGAGAGCGAGCTAGTGTGTACTTAGTCTTTTTGAATAATGTTGTTTTACCGATTTGATAAGTGTTATTCATAGCTTCAAGGTTTTGTAACCCTAATACTTTGAGAGTATTCGTATTATTTGCTTAATAATATTGGAGCTTTTATGTTTTGTTGAATTATATGTTCATTGTGTTTACTGTTTCATTAAAAATTCTTCTTAATATTAAAGATTAGATTCCGCATAATCTTTAATACACTTAAACACAATTTCTACTATAGTTGTGTTAGATTTATCTAATATAACTAAACCTTGTACAAGCTGAGGAATTCGATCTATTGAAGTGGGATCAACAAACCTCAAATCGGGTCATTAGTTAGATTGTAAATATCAACATGTAAAAAGCTCAAGTGTAGGGGTACATGTTATAAACCCCAAGTTATGATGTATTATGTTATAAAAAAATAGAAAAGTAAAAGAAAGAGATTAATGTAGAGTTGTGTAGAGTTTGTATATCTTCGTTCGAGTCTTGGCTTAGCAACCAAACCAGCATGTATTCATATAAATAATTAGCTAACCCTTCCACTCCAAAAGTCCAAATCCACCCAAAGTCACCCAAATGTATCCCATCTGTTTCTGTTTCCATTATATGTTATCTTACACCTACACCTCACAACCCTTTAAAAGACCTCTTAGATAGTAATGAATAATGCTTGCGCCTAGCGGTGGAGGTTTGATCCTTTACCAATCCTATAGTAAATTATATGCTATGACAGGTAATGAGTGTTGATTTTCCATTTC